>BGPR01003027.1:0-121765 GCA_013235015.1 Araneus ventricosus
CGATATTTTGGCACAAGAACAAGTTTTGAGAGTTTATTAAAAGCTTATATTCCTTGTTTAAAGTAATGGAATTATTTTATTTTTTCTTCTTTTTCTTTCGTATTTGATTAAATGGTTAAATCAAAATTTCATTCTCGTGATACAAATCTTTTATAACTGTTAAAAAAAAGAAATGAAAAGCCCACCAGTAGAGCGGTGGGTTAAATCATGCCATAGCTGAGGCATTTGATTTGGAGGAAGAAGGTCAAGAATGATATCATGACTGTACTCTTAAGCAGCATTATATGAAGAGTGGTGGACCGATGACGTAATCTTGTTTCAACCACGCTGTAACCACGCTGAAAAAGAGTACATCGGATGCCTAATGACAAGACAATTCTAATGCTGCATCAAGTAGTCAATAGGTTTCTGTTTAATCAAATAGCTGCATTTAATGCCCTCAACTGTTGAAACATATCTTACCAAACACCATGATGATGTATTGAAGAGCATTAGAACGTTTAAAGAAAGTAGAAAGATTATTTCAGTTATCGCTATGCCAAGGTAACCAGATACATGCCCAAAACCAGCATTATGCAAAAGCCAAAGTTTTCTACTAGTTTTTTGGTTGGCATTAAATAGTGGTTACGTTGATGAAAAAATATTGATAGGATTTCCGAAAAGTGACATTCCGCTTTAATTTGAGTATGGACGAGTTTTCTGTTTTGTTTATTGGAAACACAGACCGTTTTCCGGGAAGCCTCCGATTTAAGCAATCGCCAAATCCGTTTGGATACTGTAACGCCAAGTTCGAACCAATTCTTTCTTTAATACATAAAGCGTTGAATTATGTGTCCTTTGACTTCGTTTAGTTCTTTTTATTTAAAACAGCTAAAAAACATATTTTTAAACAGCTATATTCCAAATAGAAAGATTGTAGTTAGTTAAATTGCTTGGTTAAAAATTTAGTCGCCATTATCTAAATCGTTCGATTAAAAATTTAAAAGCCAAAAAAGCCTTAGAAGTCACCAAAAAGAGCAATAACGGATAATTATGGCAGCCTTTTCACTCAATGAGGTTCTTATTTTAGATAAACATTGAGAGTTACAGCAATAGGAGCAACAAATTTATAATTTAAAAATATCCTTAAGCCATAACATTAAAAAACTCTACTTTAAATATTAATTAACATCATAAAACAGAGTTGAAATTTCGAAGATTCCCATTGACGAAGCATTTCACCGGAGGAGTCGGTCGGCATAGCGGAAATTCTACATTACCCCAAATAAACGAAACAGAAAACTCGACCATATAATTAGGAAAAACATCATCTGTTGTTGGATCAGGCTTACGGGTCTATTCTCGTACCCCGGTTGTGTTGGGAGCGTTTCGCCTTTCGACCGCGAGTCGTTAATGGCTTTTTCTCGACCGAAAGAAGGGGTCTGATTCTCTTACCCCGGTCGTTTCGAACATCCTGCTTTACGATAGGAAGTGACATATTTCTGCTGCGCGCGCAGCATCAAACGATCGTCATGCGATATTTTGTTTATGGTTTCAGATTCAGTTCGAGGTTTGAATCGCCAAAGGAACTATGGCGAAACAGCATTTGCTTTCTCACCTGAAATTATGTTGGATTATTTTGAAAATATACAAATTTAAGTGGGAAAGTTGATCGCATCTTTTCAAAGACACCAAGAGTAAGAGGTGGAAGTTAACTCTGCTCTATAAGATGCATTATCTTTCTGCTTTCAAAGTCTTATTGTTAAGGGGTTAAACATTTATCTTTTACAAAATATACATTTATAATAATATTATACATTTATAGAAACATAAATTGCAGTCTTTTTTTTCAATATATTGATTAATTTTACCAGTTTTCTAGAGAGGAAAGTAAAAACTTTTTTCCATGCCAATTATTTAACATGAATAAATCTTATAAATTAATATATACAAACCATTTGTTTATTTTTCCAATTACATAAGAAATAAAAACATGAAAAAAAGTTATTAAATTCAGCAAGTTTTCACAACATTAAAAAAAATCACATCTTATCAAGGAACAAGAAAAATTTTATATGTCAGATTTTGCAATTACTTTGTAAATACTGACAATTTTCTTTGAATTAAAACTCAAATAAAAAAATTGTAATGATATATCTAGAATGAGGAAAGTCATTCCACACCAATGTTAAAAAATGTCAAAATGTTACCTCTTAATTTAATTTTAATAAGAAAATATTAAGTAATTAAATCTTTAAATAAATTGATCTTAGCAATTATCAACTATAATTATTGACTATCTTGATGGAGTAGTAAAAGATTTAACTACTTTAAAGATTTAATTACTAGATTGTCGATTAAATTATTAGATTAAATTATTTAATTTGATAAAAGATTTAACTACTTTTAAAAAAATCTAAAGTAATTGATAATTCTTCTTCAGATTGGTCAAATGGATTACATTTATCCGATAAACCCTTTCAAAACACAATTAATTAGCAGCCTCCATTTTAAACGAAAATTTGATTTCGAAACAACACTCCTCGCTTGAATAGCGTTTACGCAAGTACAGAGCTGGCGAGAAATCGGAGTTCTTTTTCGACCGATGAGAATCCCAACCGGTTGGAAAAACGGGTACGAGAATCGCATTTGTCGTTAACGAGGTGGAAAAAGTGACGTCTCCAACCAACCGGGCAAATTGTAGAATAGACTCCAAGTTACATTATAGCATGGGATCAATACTAAGATCTTTGAGCAGGAGCAACCGTTGAGCTACAGGAGTCTTTAAACAATGCAAATTGCTTATAAAACTGCAATAGGTAGTTTTTTACACTCCTCTTCCATAGCTTTACGTAAATAGTTTTAAATCTACGATTGCTCCTTTGTCTTTACAGTTGACCAAATGCTGAGAAGTGAATGTGTGAAATATTTGGTGATTTAGCAGGGATGTGAGATAAAGGTATTGTATGATAGATCCCAGATTCATGTTTCGTTTTTCCCAAGAATTTAATAATGGACTTGGCTTGCTTTGTCTTCATGGAGTCATACTGCTTAATGGATGTGAAGGTTAAAACGATGGTATTTTAGTTCCTTTGGCAATAAAAAAATACATTTCTTTCATACATTTTCTTAAATACATTTCTTTCATAAAGAAATCGTTGCATTCAATAAATCAAAATGCTGTTATTCTAGCAGATTTCAAAAAATATTTAAATAGGTCAAAATATATAAATAATAAAGATTGAGAGAGAATTCTTTTAAAATTTCACTAAGAAAATAAATTAATTTGAAAATATTGAAGATTGGAATACGCGGGTCGCTACAAAAATTTCCACTTATTGCTTAGGCAAAAGTCTATCTACATGATAAAAGGTAAAAATATTCAAATTATATTTTGATAGCTTAAAAGACTTGAAAGATGGTAAGAATTTTATCATTAATTTCTTTTTAAAAAGTTAATGAAAGACATACAAAAAATCTAATTTAAGCTGCAAAAGCATGTTGTTTTAACAAATTTACCCATCACTGTAAAAAAAGACTGAAGCCTGAAAAAGACCCGTTTTGCATTAGTAAATTGACTTGTATTTTCGCTGCAGCTAAAACTGAGCGTTACCTAAAATCATAAAATGATTATGAATTTCAGGTTATAAAAAAATGTTTTGGAGCATTTATTACATACTAATAAGAATCAAAGATGCTACTATTTAAATTTATCTTGTTCTATTCCTTAGAAAACATCCAACAATAGCCTCATGTGTGGACAAATATTTTAATTATCTTAAATGCTCAGAAAATCAAACGATTCAGAAAGAAAATTCTCTGAGAGCAAATGTTTTAAAAATATCTGCGCTCGGTTTATTACTAACTATTATACCCTTGGAAACGGCAGTAGAAACACAAAATCATCGCTTAACAAGAAAATACTCAATTTTTCGCAACCAATAACGGATATTTCTAAATCCTTTTAACGTCTGATATAAACATAAGACCACATTTTCCAAGCAGATGTGAAAAAAATTCAGAACTATTCGTTATTGGTTGCGAAAATCTGAGTATTTTCTTCCTCGTTGAAATTTCAAAAAATTGAGATTGGTCGTGTTGCTTGTTAATCGACGAAATGCTTCTGAGGATTCGGAAATGATTTTAAAGAATGAAAGCTGTGTATTGCATTTTAATAGCATTAGATGATTACTTACTTGCTTTATAAATACATTTGTTGTTTAGAGAAGATATTGAATTCTTAAAGTCCGAACTGATTATCCAAATTTTTAAAGGTTTCAATAGATAAAAGCTAAAGGTTTAGTATTTATTATAAATAAGACATAATATTAGATATTTTCTCATCTAAAACTGTATTTTCTGCGAATGTAAAGAATAAATTATTTTTCTTTCAATATTAAACTGAAATTGAATTTAACGTATAGAGTCAAATTAGTATATTTTTAAAACAAAACATGGTTGCAAATTAGAGAATAATATATGTTCTCCTCACAAAAGAATTCATAATAAATACATTAAACAATTTCGACTCAATAAACAATATTTGTGTACTTCAAAAAAATCGTTATCTTTCATTCTCAGTTTAAATGAGATTTTACTATCAAAATTACATAAACAAAATTTAACCTTAAAATCATAAACAAATTTCTTTTATTAATTTATACACGAGAGCGACAAAATCAGTTTCCATGAATAAAAATATCAAAGAAGAAATAATCCATACTTTCTTAAACTAAAACTTCAGAACAAAATGTGAAATGATATCCAAAGTGCATCGGCACTCTAAGCTTTTCCCACAAATATGAATACATCTATTTCAATTTCAGATTCCGTAAGTACATTTTGCTTTTAAGTAAAAGATGTTAAATCAATTCTAATGCGTGTAACTCAAGCAACATGCGTGCCATTTCTGCGTACAGTCGAATCATCTTTCCGTTTCCGTTTGACTGTTATCTGAAATATAACGAGCAGCATGGATTAAACTACAAGACTATTAAATTCCTTGCAGCACTGCCAAAATGCATATTCCTCTCCTTCGAGCAGTTTCTAGTTGGTAAGATTTATTCCATGTGAAATATTCCCAAATCTTCCAAGCTTAAACTAGATAACACCTCACAGCTCTGAATTCTACCGGGATCATTTTAAATTGTTAAGGATTCATGGATTTCGATGCCTTTTCACGATATTTAACAACGATCTTTAACTAATAGGTTTGACGTTGTTTCACTGGATTAACCCCTTAAGTCTCGCATTTTTTTTTTTTTTTTTTGCTATCTAATAAGATGACCCCTCTTGTTTTGGAAAGGGGCTCTCGTTTCCATTCATCTAAGAAGGCATAGGATACTTGAGATGCTTATGGATTCTACGTAATTTTTGTGTCAAATTATAAAGCTAATTAATGATTAAATTTTAGTTTATGAGCCTAAAATTGCGATAATTCGATGCACGTCAATATGACGGGTGCGACGGTTAAGGGGTTAAACGACTAATTGTCAACACAGCATGAACATGTGTTCACTTTAATGTTTTCATTAAATCTGAGTGAAAGCTTATGTTTCACCATATACATCAGATTAATATGAAGAATTTGCTAAATTAGGCTTAAAATTTTAAATGAAATTAGATTAGAAAAGATGTCAAAATGAGTAGTGGATCAGTAAATTTGAAGAAACAGTTTTCTGTAGAGAGAAATTCATTTAGTTTCTTACAGAATGAAACAAAAAAATCTGTTATATTTAATCTATTTCTTCTGAACTAAACTTAAAAATACAGTTTTACATCTGATGGTTTTAATTATGTCGGTTGAAAAATAGCTTTGACATTTTATCCTGTCATTGATTTTCCCATTAATCATAAAATAATCACCTCTTTCCATATTTATCAAAAGCAACGAAATTCGGTGCTCGTGCACAATGAAACGTGCAGTTTTGATTTCAAAAGAATAAAAAATTAACATTCCAGAAGTCTGCTCCAGAATAAAAAAATGGCGCCACAATAGTAATATGTTGTTAAAAGAATTCGTAATTGCCCAAATTAGAATTCCAAAAGTCTGAATCAGTCTCCAATGTAAAAATTAGTGCTGAAAGAGTAATATGTGTGATGAATGAATTCGTCATTACACAAATTAAGAAACAAACCCTAAGTTTCTAATCAATATATGGAAATGACTAATATTAGTTGCAAATGCGGTTCAGTATGACCACCTTTCTGAAGTTCTAAGAGTCCCATGCGATAGACTACATTTTCCATAATCTTGCCTGGTCGTATTGCTAGAACTCAAGTAGATTCATATAGTTCGGTCACTTTCCAGAAGTTTGTTAACTTTATCGGCCCTGTTCTTAATTCTCCAATCGCGGAAGTCCCAAAGTCGGGCAGTATTGGCATTCTTGCACCTCTCATAATAAAGTTTCCCTAACAAAGCACAGCCACGCAAAGTACATGCCATTGATAAGAACTTCGTCTAAGAATGGTGCGAATTCCTTTATCCTTTCTTTTTATCTTCATAATAGCTGTAAACGCAATTCAATAACAAATGCAAATCTTTCCCAGTAGACTTTAAAACTCTCTAAACACTTTGGGTGAGTGGGCCGACGTGGGTTTAAAAAAACATATGTAAATCTGTTCATTTTCCTTTGAAAACGGAGCAAAATGTTTGCCTAGAGAGTTAAATTGTATTTTTTCAGGTATTAGTGTTCAGGTACTATTCTCTTTTGGGGGAGGGGGATAGAAATCGCATTTTTTAATATGCAGATAAACTGAATTTTGTTACATTTTGCCTAATAGAGTACCCTCTACTAGAGTTTCAAAGGCTTTTAAGGTGGCCATGTAGTACTGACGGCCCCTACTTTTGTAACAGCGCATACAGAGAAGTAAACAAGATTTTTCTTCCTTTGTCTTTCGTGTGGAACGTTTCAGAGGATGTGTGCAAATAAAATTTAGGTTTTGTGTGAAATAGTCCGAAGTTTGTGTAAAATCCTTTAAAAAACCAAACTGAAAACCGAAATTCGGAATGCCCCTTCCACCTTTTATCTCATATATAGTGTTACAAAAAAAATTGTTCTGTGGGTGTATGCCGGAAACAGTCCAATACACATGATAATGGGGAATGAAGGTTTATTCCCAAACATTCTGGAAAACAGGTAGCACAGGTAACAGGAACACTATATCTTGAACAGATTAGCAACGCAACAGACAACAATTCCCAAGTAATAACAGTAACAGCACTTTCAGATTTAGCAACACAAATAGTCAGCAATTTACTAGTAATGACAATAACAGCACTTTTAATAGCGCTCAGCTCACCGGCTGTCCAGCGCGCACTGTAGACGAAACTCTCAAGTCGTTCTCGTCGATCAACACACGCTCAATACAGCTCGGCGTCTAACAGCTTACTAGCTCGCGCAGCGGATAAAACTCCAAGAAGGTATTCGCACTCCAAGGCGATCTCAGTC
The DNA here is from genome assembly GCA_013235015.1 of Araneus ventricosus. Lineage (NCBI taxonomy): Eukaryota > Metazoa > Arthropoda > Arachnida > Araneae > Araneidae > Araneus > Araneus ventricosus. The sequence continues at coordinate 7,431 of BGPR01003027.1, forward strand.
GATCAACACGTTCAAGTCAATCAACATTCACTCCTCCGTGATCCAAGCGCTCTCCTTATATAGTCTCCCCGGGCAGGCCCTGTCGTCACATGGAATCATCTAGTTCAGCGGTTCCCAATCTTTTTGGTATCCGGCCCACCTGTTGTGTAAAAAATATTTTGAGGCCCACTAACTAAATAGGCAAATAAAAATACAAACAAATGTATTATGCACGCATATGTCAGTAATTAGTTGAGTTTATTGTAAAATTGTTAAAAATGTATTGTTTATAAATGAAAAAAAAATTATTGTTGTTACTTAGCTGTCGCAATGTAGTTCAACTCAAAAACAAGTGGTCAAGATTCAGAATAAGAAAAAAACTCAAAGGGGTTTTTGACATTGTTTGTCGCCCACGATAGATTCAATATCTGGATTAAAACTTGACAGTTTCAGCCTCAAGTCACTTTCTGCATTCAGTTTGTTTCTATAGTTATGTTTCAAAAAAAATCTAGTTGTGAAAGCACTGTCACGCAGATATGTGGTCGAGAACCAAATCAAATGTTTCAGTGCAAATTTGGCAATTGCTGGATACTTTTGCCGAACATTTATCTAGAATCGAACCAATGATATTGTTCTTAAAACGATTTTATAGTCCTCGCATGATAGTTCAATTAACGAGTCTTCTTCATTTCATGGTACTTTCACTTTCTTTACCCCTGACTTTGACTCGTGAATAGGGCTCCGAGGCCCACCAATAAGCTATCCACGGCCCACAAGTGGGCCGTGGCCCATGGGTTAGGAACCGCTAATCTTGTTAATTAAAGCGTATTTCTTCTCCTAATAGAAAAATCGAGAAAATTCCAGCACCTTTGAGATCCCATATTTCGTTGCCAAAGTCGCCAAATTTTTCACCAAGTCGCCAAGGTCAGGGGTCCAGGTCTGGCTGCTGCCAGTCATTCCATACTTAACCCTGTAAGACTCTCTTCCTAACCATAAGACTAACATTACTGGGAAGCGACTTTCCATGTTCGTAACAATATACAGGGTGTCAACTCTAATCATGACCTAATAGCTTATATCTAAACCGTTAGAGTTATGCATATACTCATTGGAAAAATGCTGTGAATGACATAAGAAAATGTATTTTATGCAGTTTGAGTCAATAAATATACTGGCGAAAATTTTCTAAGTCTAAATTTCTATACAGTCCCACGGCCAGTGGGACTGTATAGAATACAGTCTATAGACTATATAAAATATTCTGGACACACTAACATTTTTAACAAAAGAAGTTTCACTCTTCTGCGACTAAAACTAGCCGAATTATTGAAGCTTTGAATATTACTATCTTAGACCATTTCTATGGCCAACTTGAGGGAAATCTGCCAATCAGACAACGGTGCTTCCTCGAGGCTGTCATTGATTGGCTTAAAATATTCTTCTTCTGTTTACTATGTCTATGCATACTGTATATTGTACAGCACATTTTTTTTTATTTTACAGCAATATTTAGGATAAAATATTTTCGTTTTCAAATTAAAATCAGTTTAATGCTTTAATATCGGTTAAATCAGCCATATAGATTAATTCATTTTTATTTACTTATTAAAATAGAAAAATAAAATTTAGAAATGAATATTCTTCAGTAGGGAAATTATAACTTTTGAATAAAAAAAACTTTTGTGTTAAATAGCCATTTTTTTATCCGGGAAAAGAAGATATAAAGTAACTTCTAGTTGCATTAAACCATTTTCGTAAAAGGTATATGCAATTCCATTATTTGCCGAGGATTTTAAATTTAAATGAATAGAGAAGTCAATTAACAGCACTTTTCAAAAAATAATTACAGTCAATCCTCGAGTAATTCCTTAAATAATTTATATCATTGCAATAACAAAATAATGGAATGCATTTAAATCATTTTTTGTTCTAGTCTAAATAAGAAGATTCGTTCTAAATTCATTTTTAAAGTGGCGAAATGTTTTATAAGAACCAATTTTTTACTCACCAGCGTTATATATAATATTCCTTTTTACTTGAACCTAAAAACAGAAAATAAGCTTTAACATTTTTTGTTTAGAAAGTCGTGATGTGTTACATAAATTTCTCAACGAATAATTAAACGACCGATTTTTTTTTCTCGGCAATTTGGAAAATTTTATCCGAATAAAAATTATATTATTGTTTGTCATTCTGCTTCCCGTTTTATAATGTTTCCATTTCAGTTTTCGATTTAATATTTAAACATATCAGATTTAAATTGAATGTTTTACTATATACAAAATGTTGCAGACTTTACCTACCATAGTCGTTATATTAGCTATTTGAGATTCTAAACGTGATTTTAGTATTTCTTGCATATATATAAGTTATAAAAGTAGCAAGAAAACGCAATACCATGAGCATAGATTTCTTGGGGGAGGAACTATATAGACAAGTTGCGGATGTTCAGTCTGGAAATCGAATCTGAATATTTTCTGAAACCTTAAAATAACTTTCTTGACATAACTAACAGAAAACTCAAGTTCACAGATACAGAGTTTTAAGATTCTGTTATAAAAGCATCTTTTTTTTGCTGTATTTATAAATGACTTTGACTCTTTTGGTAAAAGATTTTTTTAATTAAAAGCTTTTATAATGATTATGATAGAAGAAAATATTTCTTTAAAAATCACCATGTTACTTTTTCTTTTAAAGTAGCAAAAAGAAAACATAACTCACTTACTGTCATTAAAAAAGGCAAAAAACATATGTGTTAAATCTATTTATATAAAGCAGAAAATATGTCTGTATGTCACAAAACCTCCTCCGAAACGGTGAACAGTAACGATATAAAATTTGCACATGTCAACCATCAAAATAAATTATTTCTTAAGATATTTAATTACGTGACAAAACTAAGATTTGAAATAGTTAACACACGATTAGTTTAAGTACTATACGATGTTTCGCTTAATTTTTGCGAATCATTGTGTAAGTTCATTCAAGACCACACTGACACTGTTGTGTTTCTACCGAGCAAAAACCCATTTGGAGCTTGGGGGGCGTATGGTGTTTTGGGAGAACTTGTACTCCTTCCTTTATCCTCAGCTTCTAGCTGAAGTTGAATTATTAGTTTCATAACAATCATTTATGCTTTTGTTTCCCTTAAATGATACTTTGAACTGAAATATTCGAGGACTAGCAGAGAATAACTACATTCACTTAGACCTCTATCAAAAATAAATTTAATATAGAAATATGCAATCTTTGAAATTACAACATTCACGATGAAGGCTTTTCTTCCAATCGTAGTAAGAAATGGTTTGAATCTTCTGTCTTCTTTTTATCTTTCAAAAATAAGACTTTTGGGATCAGAAATTTCAATCTGTAAATATTTCGTTAGTCAGCTTTTAGTAAATTTTAATTATTTAAATAAATGATTACTACTATGAAGATGGGCAAACCAGCTGGTCACCGACGACGCTATTCTTAAATAAAAATCATCATTTAAGTGAATTTAAAATGGCTGTGTTCGTATTTGTATTCGTGATGTTTTCAAGGAAAAGTTCCGGCTAAGTTGTGGTGGAGTGTAATAAAGCAAATATTTGTGTCACCAGTTTCTATAACATAGACTAAAAATATTGTATACGGTCAAGAAGAAATAAATTTATGATAATAAAAATTAATTTAATGAATAAAAAATGAGTTTGACCTAACTCGGGCGAAGACAGGTAAAAAGAGCTAGTTTTTCATGAAAATTCATTCATATTTTATTTGATTTTCTACTGTAGATTTTAGAAGGTGAAATGACGCTCCTTGAATAAAAGATGGAAGTTAAGCAAAGTTTCTTAAGTTTTTCTCCCTTCCTTCTTCTTTTCCCCCAAAAGAAAAAAAATTGTCTTATTTCTTGTTGAAACATCGCTCTGCGAATTTGTTATATTTTTTTGACGACGTTATTTTAGTTTATATATAATTTCTCTCAAATATATTTCCAATGTTTAGGACTAATTTTTTTCAAATAAACAAGTTTATACAAAATTTTTGGAATGCCAAGCAACAAGAATTTATTAGAATTTCTTACTGGTTTCATTTTATACTGTATTTGTTCAGTTTAAAATAGTTTTATCCGATAACAAATTTAATTTTTGTGAATCACATTTTTGAAAATTAGTTTTTTTCTCGTGCTCTACAATAAGATGCGTTTTGCGTTTAGCTTCCTCGTATAGTGAAGAGAATCGAGTGTACGTTTTGAAGTTGACCATTGATCAATTAGATTTAAAATTTGGTAGAAATCTACTATTTTAACGTCAAGCGAATCTAGGAAGGTATGCAGTCCCCTCCCCCAGAGCTAAACCAAAATTCTTGATTTTTAAAAAACACTACACCTGTTTGTTCTTAATTTCCTTTTTCGAAAAAATAAAATGTGGCAACATTGCTTTCTGACTTGCCAGGATCGAAAGTTTTCCCGCTTTTGTAGTCATTCCACTCGTACTTGTAGCGTTAACGCCGCTGAAAATATTTTTTGGATAGTTACTTCATTGTGTTTTCATTACACTATCGAAAGTATTGTAGAGTTCTTTGTGATTCTTATTGTCAGGTGAGTAAATTTAAAGTGTTTTCACTTACATAAGCCATGAGGTCACGACGATACAAAATTTTCATGACCTCAGCCCCCCCCCCAGAACAAACAGTGGATTCGCCAGTGATGCCAAGACCACATATTAAATTTCATTTATCTAGCTCGTTGTATATTTGAGTTGCAGTGCTCACGTACCCACGGACAGACAAGCAGTTATATTTAACGTTTTATATCCAAACTATGACAAAAATGTATCATTTAAGGCTAAGGATAACAGTCTGAATTTCGTCCTTCTAGGTTTTTTCATTTTTTTAACTATCGCATTCACATGCATAGACAGACTACATTTTGATCAGTAGTAATAGGGGGTACCTGAGGAATACAAGTGAAACTTCGCTCCGGCCGATTAACCCCCCCCCCTCTTCCCTCCTTATCTCCCCTTATCACGGGGCTAAGACGGTGCGGACAATTCCTCTCTCCTCCCCTCCCTGATCACAACTCTATTTTATTTGCTTTTTTTGAAGAATTTTCACTTCATATATATATATATATATATATATATATATATATATAAAAGTGCTATCCGTCAAAAAACATATGTATTCAATTTTCTAATTAACAAAAATATAAATTCGGAAATGAATACTTTTCAAAAGTCATATTATTTAATTTTAAAATCTGTTTCCATGTCAGATCTTTTAAGAAACTGTAAAAGGGATTATGAAATACTTTCTTGAAAAATAATCATGAAAATCTTGAGTGGTGCATTTCTATAACGTTTCCGCAGGCAAATTTCATATCTGACTTCGGGCGATGCATGGCATATTAAATTTACTCCTTTTCCGAAGTTTAAAATATTAATTTGTGAAATACAGTGTATTATAAAAGCCACGCTACAAATTTAAGGGTCGACAGAACACATTTATATACAATGCATGGTCGTAATTCAAGTGGTGAAGTGTTAGGGGTTCTAGTTGATCTTCATATAACAACTCAGGAAAAGTCCATCCATGGAAGATCGGGTAACCACGCAGGATACTCAATGGGACCGCTCCAAGTGAGAAACCTTCTCTAGCACTTCCCCGCTTGAGTTATGACCATGCATTGCATGATAATTTGTGCTTATCTAGGTCTGTTCTGTCATTCCTTAAATTTTGTACCTAGCAGCTGCTATATCTTCTAAAGCAGTTGCAGCTATAGAAATCCAGGGCGAAAAATCCTCATGAAAATCGACGGAACTGTCTTTAAAGATGAGATTCTTCACATAATAACTCAGGAATAAATCTATCAATAATAGATCGGGTGACCACGCCGGAATATTGCTCAATTGTGATTCTATTCTACTTTCTTCTTTTCAGGAGAGGAATAGAGAAACGTATGTATAACTTAAAAGACGAACTAAACGATAGCTTTTCTAAATTCGTCAAACTTCTGAGGATGATAAAAAAGAAAAGAACAAAGACAAAGAAAAATTCAAAAAACGTTGTAACAGGTAGAAAACAGAAAACGATGAAATATGCGATGAATTGGGAGGCTGATAAAAATAAGAGGGAAAAACCATAGGACAGTAAAAGGAAAAACTATCGAGAAACCAATGAATGAAAGTGCAGCCTTTGTCCTGGCGGAAACCTTAGAAATGCGAGCAACGACAAAAAGCCCATGAATGCTTCTAGGGACTAATTGTGGGGAGGCCAACAATGCTATGGTGAACAATTAGGCAAAGCCAATCTTCTATCATACTAATTCGATCTTGAATCGAATTGCTTCGGAAAGTGTTCTGTCTTTTTATCAGGTTTGCACAAACACTTAGATTTAAACACAGAGAAAAAGGAGGAAGACCATCTGAGATGTTACTTAGATTTATGTAGATAATCAAAAGCGCCTACTTAACCCTGTGACTGCTTATCCCGCGATTTCCGCGGGTTGGAAGTAGGTCTACTTTCTGCTGCATCCTGCGATTTTCGCAAGCTAATGTTGTTTGCTTAGTAGTTTTAAACGTTGAATCATATTATACTAATAAAGTCTTGTATGCGAATAACAATAGCTTGGTTCATCGATATTTGAACATGTTTTCAAACGCTGCATCTAAACAGTAATTAGAAAAATTTGGCAGTCGGAGGGTTAATTATATTCCATTCTTCTTTTCGCAGCTAAAGATACACTAAGATTACGCCAAGATATATTTATTCGACTTTAACGCTCTTGCCGGAACATCCTTTGAATATCAGTTTATTTAATAAACTTTAGAGGTCATGATGACCAGTCAGAGGGTTAAGCGACTCCTACGAAACTTAAGCACTCATCAGGGAAAGATTTGCTTGGAATTAAATCCAGACGAAGGTGCGACTCCCGCACAAAGATAACTTTTCTGGCTATTGCAGTTTAAATGGAATTTAAGGTAGGGAATTTTTATGGAATGTCTCAGAATAAGACCTGTGTTACTGATGGAAACATAAAATGTCGTGCTAATGACCTTTTCTGTACCTGTTACAAAGTAAAAAAAATGAAATATGAAAGGGATGAATTTTTTTAAATAAATGTCTTTTAATTGGACAAATTAATGCATAAATATTTCTGAGAATAGAACATTTGGACGGAGTTCCAAGAGACTTTTCTTAGTTTCCTTAGAATAAAATAATGAAAAAAGATGGAAAATATAGATTTCTAAATTTATATTAAAACATTTCTTTTTCAAGTTTGAGTTATATGTTTAAAATTAATCTCATATATGAATTTAATCCAATTCACCACATAAAAAACTGATTTTAGAACAGTTTGAAAGTTTCTTATATCTATAATTGAATAATATTTTAAGCATAACTTGCATATATAATTACAAAAAAAATGTAATTTCCCGTGTGTAGTTTAAATATTATTAATGAGTTATAGACTAATATGTTCGTAAAATGCTCTTGAAAGTAAACTAAAGTGCATCTTATTTAAACAGTTTTTCAAACTTCGAATTATTATATAGTGCGATTCATAAACATTAAAAAAAATAATAGCAATGAATTTAATTATATTCCATAATATGCGATTTCTTGAAAATGAAAACAAGTGTTTTTCACACTGCAACGTGATACGTAAACACCTCTACTAAAAACCCAAAATCCTTTTCCTCATCTTTATTTTAAAAATAATCAATTTGCAACGAGAAAATCCAAACAAAAATATTAAAATACGCATCTCGACGTAAAATACTGACCGGTATGTTTGTTTTTTTAAGATAAAGTCGTACCAAAAATACCAGACAGAACAAAAAAAGGTAATCCCAACCAATAGGCTATTAAGGTTCATTTTGGGGGCTGGAATATTGATGCAACATTTAATACACTGACAAATAGCTCTTACTCTAGTGAGATTGCAGGATATCGATAAAATCTTCACATCGATTTAGATGGGGTTATCATACCTTCTTAAACGAAGGTAGGAAAATAGATAATATTATCTTAATTTTAATATCGCTTTTATGAAATCGCTTGGTTTATATTTATCGATACGATAGGTATGGTAAATGATATATTTCCACCTTATTTGCTGTTTTGAGTGGGTTTTCAATTAAGGATGATGATGTGAAGGATTAAAAAGGAAGAAACGAAATTGGGGGGGATGATACATATTCTTCCCTCCCTCCCGGGCCTTTTCCTCTTCATTCGAACGCTAGTTTTAATGTTATTTATCTGAAGTTTCAAAAATATGTAGACGATTTTTTTTACGGCCATTATTCCACGGAGTAAAAATAAACTCCAAAGAATAATAATGATGAAATATTTTTTTCCTTATAATAATCTTTACGATAGAGAGTTTAAAAAAAGGGAATGTCGCTTCATAGAGAATGGTTACATTGATTGCATTTGCTAAAAACAAAGTTTCAAAAATAATGGAGGAAAAAATTGATGGGAAAAAGCACTAAATGGATTTTTTGGGGACGGTTCCAGGATTTATAGTTTTTAAGATGTTGAAATTAAAAACTTTTGATGTTTTACTTGAGATAAAATGACGGGAGTAAATAAGGAGATGAATTTTGAAAATGCCTTTGCGTATGTCAAAATCAGATGAAATATATTTGGTATCACCCTTGAAGGAGAAGAGAAATTTATAATAACTGTGGGAATGTTCCCATGAAATTATGTAATAGAGAGATGGAATATGTAAACTCATTTCTGATTTTATCATAAAACTAATCGACGATGTTCAGTTTAATTTTTTTTTATTTTTACATTTCCGAAATTAAAAGTGCTTGGATTTCCCATAGAATCTTAACAAAATTCTACCAAGAAATTTCTTCTCCAAAGCATTATTCAAACATTTTCATAAGTAAGTTATATCGCCTATTTTGTGCTTTGTTCTTGTAGATCAAACAATGCATATTCGATCGGTGTTTGTTTTATATAATTAGCTTTGACTTATCTTAGATCATGCTTCAATTTTTTTTTTACTGAAGTTCTTTAACATTCGTACTTTGAATCACCAAACTAATGTGTATCTTATCCTTCACTAAACTGCAAAGGAATATTGCAATTTTTCGGCAGGAAATTAAAAGAACATCTTTGTACCAAATGAACTTCCTGTCAGGTAAGGCATGCACATGCAGTGTGACTAAATTTCAACATACAAACTGTTAGGCGCCTTACACACAGATTCGTGTCGACCGATTTGAAACCGGTCACGAACATTCCATTAGTGGCGTATAGAGAACAGTTGGAGCTTGCACAAGCACCGACGCCTGCAAAAAGCCGATCGGCTGTGTGGAATTGTCACTGCGTTTCACCGACGCCGTTAACCGTAGGTGGTCTCAGTGACACATGTAAACCTACTGGCACTTGCACACGCTCCGATTTTTTCGACCGATTTCTTGCAGGTGTTTCCAGTGGCACATGTAATTCTTCTGTCCCTTGCACATGCACCGATTTCAGCCGATCGACTTCGCTTTCGTTGCTTCTTCCCTTTCTTTTCATAAAAGTAATAATATTTTGAAAAAAATATTGAGCAATATTTTTGAGGCTATTTTTTTTTCTTTATTGATATTAGCAGTATAAGGATGAGAAAATTACTTATACACAAAGAAATTTTTAACGTATAGTTAAAAATAATGTTTCTCAGTGGTGGATTAAGCTTGTTAAAATACCAAGCGCTGGAACATTTAGGGATCTCCGAAAATATATATATGCTTTTTTTTACATTTGAACAAACCGGTTTTTCTTATTTTAAAATATATTCCATACATTCTATACATTCCATATTTTCTATTCAATTCATTTTTTACATTCCATACTTTTATTTCTATTTTATAATTACATTTTGTACTTGCTATATTATTTATTTTTAATTAGCGTAATAGATCTTTGTTGAATAATTGCAATGCTTTAAAGTTAGTGATAGTTAATTTAACATAATTTTCTAATGAATTTTCATTTAACATAATTCGCTTTTAAATAAGAATAATTCTCAAAACAACTTTACTCTCCTACAGCATTAGAAATAAATATAAATTTGCTGTTTTCACATTGGTTTCTCCTGTAGTTTTGATTTATTAACGTAATAAAAGGAAATTCAATTTTTTTCGAATGTTAAAGTGGTTGCTTTCCACAGTGTTAGATTATTATCACAAGAATTTTTGATTAACACATTATAATTTGGTTGTATTGCCAAGTCAATTTTTAAGGTGTTCGTTCGCCTACGTTGAGAACCCAATTTTCAGCCGAAAATCAAAACGGTTTTTTTTTTCGTTTCATTTCACTTTTATTTCTTAAAGTAATCCCAAAACTTATTTTATTTTACTAGAACGATAATCGGAAATGAAATTAGAAACATTTTAGTAAAACTTAATAGCTGAAAATGGAAAACTAAACAAGTATTTGTTTTGACAACAGTATTTTTGTACAACAATGTACAAAAGGCCACAAAAAGGAAGCTTTTTTCATAGTTGTAACTTAATATTTATTTCTTAGGAACGCATCGCCTGCAAAAGTAGACCGTTTTCAAGCCGACCGGCAAAAATCGTTGTTTGTGTGTCGATCGACTTGAAATCGGTCGTCCGCATTCCTTTAGTGGAATGAAGAGATGAGTGGGAGCATGTACACATACCGACACTGGCAAAATGTCGATCAGCTGTCTGCGATTCCCACTGTCTTTCGCCGACACCGTCAACTGCGGGGGTCCCCACTGACACATGTAATCCTTCTGGAGCTTTCACATGCACCGACTTTCGGCCGATTTCGGGCGGCGATCCCATTGTCCCTCTCGTTCTTTTCATAAAAGTAGTTATATATTTTTTAAATTATTGAACAATATCTTTTAGTAATAATTTAACCTATTTCTTTTAGGCGGGGAGTGGGTTCTCTTCAGCATTTCACTGAACTCTTAAAATTTTAAATTGATAGTATTAGTATAATAATGAGGATATTACTTATAAACTGAGAAATTTTTTAACGGATAGTTAAAAGTAATTATTCTCAGTGGCTTGTTAAAAGAACTGGCGATGAAACATTTGGGGGTCTCTAAAAATATGCATATGTAGTTTTTGTATTTTAACTATTCAGTAAATACGTTTTTAAATAATATTAATGATTTCGCATACATTCCATATTTGTATTTCTATGTTTAATTACATTTTGCTATTAAAAAATAGTTGTAGAATATGATGTATTATTTATTTTTAATTAGCTTAATAAATGTTTGTTGAATAATTGCAATTCTTTGAAGTTAGTAATTTTGAATTTAACATAATTTTTTATGCATTTTAATTTAACTTAAGTCACTAATAAAATGAGAATAATTCTCGAAACATCTCCCCTTTCCGACAGCTCTATTAATAACTATAAACTTGCTGATTTCATACTTTTGTTTTTAGTTTTAATTTATTTACATAATGAATTACTTACATTCAGATTCTTTTGTATGCTGAAGTGATTATTTTCCACATTGTTGGATTATTTTCACAAGGATTTTTAATGTTAATACATTATAATCTGTTTCTCAATTGTAGGGTATCCTCCTAAGTTTTCGGTCGAAAATCACAATTTTTTCGTTTCACTAATCTTTTATTTTTAATGTAATTCCAAAACTCTTTTTATTTTACTAGATCGATAATCAGAAATTAAATTAGAAACATTTTACTAAAACTTAGCAGCTGAAAATGGAAATGTAAACAATATAATAAAGTATTTTTCATTGCTTTCACTTATTTAATATTTAATGTTTATTTCTGTTTAGTTGCAATTACCATACATTAATTTAGAATATTTTCAGTATGAACTTCTTATGGCATTATTGAAAATTTCGGTAATTATTTTTATAATATAGCGATAACCATAATTATTCTAGACACTTCCCAAATTCCTTTCCATCAAAACAGGTGAAAAATCCTAATTCAGATAGACTAGTTTTTAACCAATTCCAGATGTATAAGGACCGTCCATTAGAACTGAAAGGTCTAAGGAAGAAACCTATTCTTTAATAAAAATATCTTCCCACGAAGTTGTCATTTCAGTGATTAGACTGAATGCAGAATTTTCATTTTGAATGATTATTAAATAATTTAGTTGTCATTGGTACTAATGGATCAATTTAGTAAGTAAAACTTTCCCATTTACGTTTAGTTGGCTATATTGAATAACTGCCGGGGTGAAATGAGGAACCAGCGACTCCCGATTTCTAATCATTTGTCCCTCGACGCCGACACGAATCGGTGTGTGTGTAAGGAACGCATCGCCTGTAAAAAGTTGATCGGCAAAAATCGGTGTGTGTGCAAGCGTTAAGGGAGGCAAGAAACACAAAAAAAGCGAAAACCACATAGCAAATTACGTTCCAAAACGCCAACCGTATTGGCAAGAAGGCGCTGTTTTTGGATTTTAGCACTAGTTATTTAAAATTCCGACTATAAACGGAGAAAAAGCAAAAGTTTACGAATCCTGATATGGTGGACATGGCGGCTTTGTCGCAAAAATCTCCATCGCTGCCCAAAATGTCCGCCGGATATTTTCAAAACGGTGCATCTATCCATGAGTCGCCGATATGAAGCGATGGTTGGAAAGAACTTAAAGCAATTTTTCCAAAACTGGACATATGCAGGCACTGTCCAAGCGTAAAATGTCGCCGAATAAAGAATTTTTTTCTAACGACTCATTATTTCTGCATCTCCTAGTATACTTTAACTCAGAGGTTCTCAATCTGTGGCACGAGTATTCCTGGAGATATGCGTCCGACCAGTGCGGGGTACGTTGAATTAATGTTGGTAATGGCGGAAAACACAAAGAATAAGGGATTAAAACGAAATTAAGGTTAAAGAAATTTGCTTCCCAAAGTTCGTGTGGAAAGTGAAAGTTATACAAGTCCGAAAGCCTACTGTATAGGAGTGAATTAAGAGTACCAAGTACTCAGTGTTAATTTATATATTTAATACCTTTCCGAAAGCAGAACTTGTGAAAAAGAACGTACTCGCCTTATACGCATATAAAACATTAAATGTTGCAGGAAGCTTGACGTAACTCAAGATATGAGATTATATCTGTCTTCATTTCAACTTTATTTTAGACGACTCAGCTGCATGAAACAAGCTGAAGGATCGCATTGAGATTGTCTTCTACTTGAATAGGTGATTATCACGATGAGTAATTTTTTTTACTTTCATCATAAGTTAATGCGAAATTATGTCAATGCTGTTTTCAATTTTTAGGACGTGGAACTAACACTATTATAAATAAATGTACTATTATATGTATTATTATAAATGCACTATTATAAAAAATGGAATAAAATTTATAATCAAAAATAATCAGCTAACCTAAGCCCTTAACATTATTAATTAAAACTTCTCTCTTGAAGGGTTGCTTGAGAGGAAAGGGGCGGGTATGAAATCGGGGGAATCAGAAATAAAAGACTAATCGATGTATACGGGAGGGAATAAAGGTTGGGGACCGCTGCTCTAGCGCATCCAGATTTTGTTTCCGGTCCTTTATTCCACTTCATGAAGCTATTAGTTTCACATGATGTTCGTGATTAACTTCCTGTTTTGGAAATAGATAATGGCTAATTTGGTATTGACCTCTCAATTTTTAACTGCGTTCATATAAAGAGGTCAACACCCCACTCTTCAAACTTCAACACCATACCCATATGACGACGTTTAACCCAATTTGTAAAAATACTTTTTTAAAAGAAAAAAACAATGAATTCAATTCAGTGAGTTAAAATTTTATAGAAATAGGATCCTAAATTAAAAAGAAATTAATAAAGATTTTATATCCGAATCATACACTTCAGGGTAAAACACATATGACAATAGAAGCTTTGTTAAGGATATTACATTATTTTAATATATATGCACAAATATTTAAATCTTGTACCACTGTATCCTTCACTAATTTGTAAATAAATATATATAGTAGATGCAGCCTCAGAAAATCTCTGTGAAACACAGTTATAATTAATCTTTATCCAGATTTCGTAGCTTAGAAAGTTTAAATTAAATGAAAACAAATTTCTCGTCGTTTTTTGAGTAAATCCATGTGCTTCCAGTTATACTTAGAAAACAATATTGACTACTTTCAAATAAAAAATTATTCAAACAAGATATCTCTTTCCGTTTTTTTTTAATCGATACGTCTGCCTTTTTTCTTTTCTTTTCGTTATTTTTCTTCAAAATCCCTGCAAAATTGAAATTTTAGAGGAATTCAATTTCAGAGCTGTTTCACTCGGTTGCCATTCCCTCTTTCCAAACGAAATGAAGTCCTCAATTATTTTATAATTCAAAGAAAATATTTTAAATAATGTTATAGTTAAAAAACTTTCAGAATATAGTTTTAATTTTAGTTAAGTTGAAACTGCCTGTAAATAAAAAAACAATTTTCGTCCTTTTCTCTTATACTTAATCAGATTATTTATAATGAAATGCAACAAATAAAATAACACAGAATATAAAATGAAATATTTAATGCATATTCTAAACATCCCCCCCAAATAAAAGTTATTTTCGTTAGAAGCAAAATAAATATTTCTAAAACAGAACATATTTTATTTATTATTCTATCCAGGTATTAGAAAAGTTTTTTTAAATACAACGCTTTTTTTTCTATTTCCTTTTAAATTAAAACAAATGAAAAATTAACGACTAGACAAGTAGATCTCATCTGACAAAAATTCTTTTTAAAAAATGTTGCTAACTGGATTGACATTTTTTGCTCTGATGAGTAGACTTTCCTATAAACATTTTCAGACAGAAGATAAGTAAAACTTCGCAAAATGTCATTTAACACTGAAATAAGGCATCACATTAAATTGATTTTAATGAGAAATGCTCACTGTATAAAAAAAATCCTGGTAAATTAAGGCAAAATATTTTAGGGTAAATAAAATGAATAAATAAATTTTTTTAAAAGCATTCTGATAGTTCTTCGTTAAGATTGTTATTACATAGATTGTTTTAATTAAATATTGAGCAATATTTATATAGAAAATATAAATTTTGTAAATGATATGATAACGCAAATTACTGCATAGCTTTCAACTTATCGCTTAAAAATTTCCCTCATAATACAATAAAAAAAAGTTTCGAACACTTAATTGATTAGAAAGATGACAAGGATTTCATCATCAATTTCTATTTAAAAATTATAGGAACCATTAACGATATTAATTTTGAAATGAAAAACAGTTTTCTTTAATTAATATGCAACTGAAAGTGTCAAAACCTGATTCCATTACGATAAAGTTCCAAGAATAAATAATTATTGATTTAAACAGCCTAACCTTTAAAATTAACTTGAAAAAAATGATATCCAAAGTGCGTTGATTGTTCAAACTTACCTCCAAAATAAGAAGGTACCTTGAGTTGGGAATTCCATATATACATTTGATTTTAAATAAAAGATAATAAATCAATGCTGATGCGTATAGCTCAAGTAACGTGCGTACCATTTCAGTATGCAGTCGAATCATTATTCCATTTTCATTTGACAGTTATCTAAAATATAACGAGCACCGTGGATTAACCGCAAAGCTATTAAAACCTTGATAGCAACGTCAGACCGCAGTTTGACTCCTTCCACCAATTTCTCGTTGGTGTGATTTATTTCATGTGAACTATTCCAAAGTCATCCAAGTTTAAGATAGATAGCTCCTCAATCTTGAGTTACACAAGGATCGTCTTCATTTGTTGAAGATTTATGAATTTTGAGGCTTTTCACGGTATTTGATGAAGTGATCTTTGAATAGCAGGCTTGTCGTTGTTGTTTTTCATTTGGCGACTAATTGTTACTTAAGTGTGAAACAAGTCAAGTGAAAGTGAAAACAAGTCAAGTTAGATTTTGAGATTTTCACGATATCTGATGAAATAATCTTTGGAAAAACAGGCTTGTCGTAGTTTCGCTTGATTTGACGACTACTTGTGACTAAAGTGTGAACATGTATTTAGTGTGACGTTCTAATTAAATGAAAGTAAATCTTCCGCCTAATGGATCTCTTTTTAGTATGAAGAAGGGACTAATTTAGATTTTATTTTTTAAAGCGATTTTAAATTATTTAAAATTGCTTTAAAAAATTCATTTCTGTTTGTGAAGTGTTTAGCTTAACTTATTTCAATAGAACTGGACACTCATCATTTGTATTCATTCTCCAACTTCTGTTGAACCTTATGATGATATTTTTAAAATAGCGAAATAGGAAATGGAACTTTAAACATGATGAAACATTATTTTAGTTTCGAACTCAGTTACTCAATCATTGTATCTGCTGTCTTGGATCATTTCTGTTTAAAGAAACTTCAGCTTTTATTCCCATCTCGGATTTTTCAAATGATAATAAAATTTTTATCTCTTCTCACTTTTCAACTGTATATTACTGAAGATCGCGATGAAAGAGTTATATCACTCGGACATAGGCAAGACGGTGATTCTGTCCTCGTATGAGTTCATAAGATGCGAATTTATAGTTTTAAGTAAAGTGTTTATCAGAAATATTCTTAAATTCTTGTAAAAAAAACCTTGAATAAAGGAATAGACTGAAAACAAAGGTCCAGTTCCTTCCACTTATTATCCGACATATATTTAACCCACTAAGCGCTTCACACGTATTTTTCTGTTTCTCATGTTGAGTTTAAAAGTAGATCTTAAACTTCAATGAATAAAATATTCTTAAGATTTCAGGGACTTGATTAAACGCTATAAAGTTCCAGTTATTCACTTTAAAAGCAAATTTTCAAGACTTTAAAGCTTGCATCGAAAATACTGTGCGCTACTGTGAGCATCGAAATAGCCAACCGCTCAGAGGGTTAATATTAGTGGTGTGTAACATTTTTGAAGATTTTAGTTGTTCCGACACAGCAAAAACTTTTTGTAATTTTAAAATAATTTTTTAATCAGTGAAGCGATAAATAATTAGATTAAAATTTTAGAAGAATTTTCAAATTATTCCAATCTGTGACGTCGGAGGAATGCAGCGTACGGTTCTAAGCTCTCACCGGTGAACGTGAAATCGTAGAAAGATAACACCAAAATGAGTTATTGCAGTTTTATAACTTTGGAGCGGGAAATACCAGAAATTAAGAATTCAATTAATAAAGAATTGCTGACTCTATATTTACAAGATGCTCGTGAAGTTTATCTGGGCAGCTGATCAATCTCAGATAGTAAAAGTTAAAGTAATTATATTTTTAAAGATGCGATTGCAAGGATATTTTAAATTCATTTTTTAAATTTATCAATAAATATTAATATAGTACATCACTATTCCATAGTAACAGTAATGAACTAATGGAAAAAAATGTAAAGCAAACAAAAAAGAAAAACTGTCAAGGATTTTAAAAATAACACTGTCTACAATAGAAACTTATTTCTAAAATAAATCTAGTAATAAACATTTTTAAAGCACTTTTATTGATGTATTAATAAACATATTTTTTTATTTTAATTATCTTCGACTCTTTAGTCTTTAATTTATAATTCAGATTATAAATATTACGAATTTTGAAATCAATTTTTTTCTCAACTTCACTGCCAGGTGACGCCACATGTGTGGAATCAAAATTTAATTAAATTAATCGACAACTGAAAATAAGTTCTGAAACTATTAAAACAGCGTATTATCATCGAAAAAACACAAATGTACAAAATTTCAAAATTTTATCACATCAGGAAGTCAGTAAAAAATCTATTACATAATTCCATCTTTACAAACATGAAACAAGTAAAATTAAATAAAAGTGTGTGAAAAAACCATTTGCTGAAATGATTTTCTATTTTTAAAGGGTTGATAGATAAACAAATAGAAATTAATGGTAATAAAATATTTCAAATCAAAACCATGGATGCCTTAGTGAAAGCATTTTAAATGTTAATGATGAAGAAAAAAGATCGATAGGCAGTTGTTCATCATCACTGTAAAATGCTGTTCCTAACTATGCCTTGACTGATTTCTTTACTAAAGAAAAATTCCAATTTAATTATATATTTGCTTTATAAAATAGAATCTAGAAATTAAATAAATTTAATTTACTGTATTAAATGGAATGTGGAAAAAAGTCTTTGGTGAGATGAAATATTTAGTTAAATGAGCCAAACTAGGTCATATGTTCGCCTTATATAGCCTTAAGGTCAAGAGCTGTAACTACTTTAGGCTTACTACTTAATGTCGGTGGGCAGTTTTTGACCTTGAAGCAACATTCCTGGTTATAATCAAAGAATATCATTTTCTTTAAGAAACTGTCCCTAACTATACCGTAGCCGATTTCTTATTAAAGATATATTCCAATTTTATTAAATATTTATAAAATGGAATATCGAAATTAAGTAAATTTAATTTATTGTATAAAATGGAATATGAAAATAAAATTCTTTATTGAGGCGAAATTGAATTAAATGAGTCAAACTAGGTCATACCAAATATCTTTAAGGATGACTGTATGTAATTTCTTTCAAATAATGAAAGAACATTTGGTTATTTTTAGAGCATTATGAGTTCGAGCCATCCAGCTTCATAATCTAAATTAAAAGCTACTAAATTATTCTGATATACAATATCTTATTGATGTCTTTTAAATATTTCATTGGCATTAAATTTTTAAAAATATCTAACATGTTACCAATCATGTAATAATTAATAGATATTTAGTTAACTATGTAAATTGAAAAAAAGAAATGAAATGATGAACTGAAAAACAATTACAAAGTTGATATTAAAAGAATTCCATGAAGGCAATTAAAAAAAGAAGAAACAAAATTTATCGGCAAGAGTATAACACATTGTTATGTTTGTTTGTATCTAACTTGCCCAAAACTGGGCAAAACTTTTAAAATTATTATATTTATTTTTGCTATCAAAAACAATATAAAACATTTAGACTGTAAAGGACTTATGTTCTGCTTGCTTTCTATTCAGTATGTCTAACTTAGACTGAAGGCCAATGAAAAACATTAAGCATAATAAATCATCTTCCGGATATGAATCTTATATTAAATCAAAAAAGCAATGTACAGTTTTTCATTTATCAAAATAAAATTCAAGCTTGAAGTCGATGAAAAATAATATTCGCGTAACTTCACTAGTGGCAAAAGCAGTTTGGAAAAAAAAGATTGGAATTTCCTTGACTTATGAGAAGCAGCCAATAATAACATTTAAGACTGTAAAGAACTTTTTCTGCTTGTTTTTTTTTCAGTTTTCTAACGGTATGAAAAATTACCTTGTTCATGCAATCTACACTATTTGCATACGAAAAAACATTAACCATAGTAAATCATCTTTCGATATGAATCTTATTTAATCTTTATTTAAAAAACGACAAAAAGTTTTATATATCAAAAATTTCTAACTTGGAAATCATTGAAATAACGCTATCCGAGGAATTTCACTTTTGGCAATCAGCATTTCATCAGAATTGTGAAAAACAAACTGAAAAATTTGTTTAATTAGAATTATAAATGTTTAAAATTATAAAGGTCTTCAGGCCATATGGAGTTTTTTTCTATTCAATTTGAACCACTCTGAAATATACCTGTTTATCTAACGTTGACCGTTTGTCAATTGCAACCATCTTTCGAGTTTGAAACTTACAGTTGTTCTAAACAAAACAACATTTCTTCATTTATCGAAAGCATATCAAGCTTGAAATTCATTGAAACGATACTATTCTGGAAACTACACATCAGATAAAATTACCTGCCTAGAAAACAGAAAAGTGGAACTTGGCTAATATGAAACTGACGGTACCACACTAAAAATTTAATTTATCAAAAAATTCAAATTAAGAAAATTGGTTCTAAAAATGAGTGCTGCATGAGAAAACGGCAATTTTTAATCTAAAAAGGGTAGTAAAAATTTATTTTTAAATTTTAACAGTTTGAATAAATAACAGGTAATTAATAAATTAACACTGAGCAATTTTAATAAATTTAAGTTATTAACTAATTTTAATAAATTTAAGCAATTGAATAATTTTAATAAATTTAAGCAATTAAATCATTTTAATAAATTTTCATAAATAAAAGGGCCAATACGTAAGTACTTTTATTGAACAAGCATTGTAGAAAGCACTTTGAATGCAACAACTGTACAATAAACTCGAAAATAAACATTGCAATTGACCAATTCACATATAATATGTTTATATATATTTTTTTGGAAAAAAAGGAAAGAAATTTTTTATTGCATTTTAGATTGAATACATTGTACAACAGAAATGTCCTCGAGTGAATTAAACCTTAAAAATTATTCACTTAAGATCTCTAAGGACAGAAAGTAGAGACGTATTATATTAAAAACACAGTTCAGAAATGAAAACAATATTTTAAATTTTTAGTTTTGACATCAAAATAACTATAATAAATTTGAATTATAGACGATATTTAAAGATTAAGTTAGTAGGAAATTCAAGGGACAGAAAAAATTAAAATTACCTAAGAACTCTAATTAAAACGTTCGAACCTGCCATGTTGTGCTGTATTTCATACGTATTTCGAGTTTCAACATGAGATATTCATAATAAATAATGAAAAAAACATGATTTGACATTAATCAGAAAAGGAATTTCAATCGTTTAACACAGCAAAATGTTTCAAGATTATGATTTGTCTAGATATCAGATTAAAATTCTACTTGCCGCATGAAGCATGCTGATTCCCTTTGTTGCCCTGGAATTACCTCTAATAAACACACGTTTAAAACTCCAGAGCTTAAAACTTTGGAGTTTCGTCCTTTGGCGAAACGAAGTACAAACATCATTATTATTTCGATGTGTATCCCCACAGCCTCGACCACCAATGGCTAATTAAATTCCGTCGCAGCAATTAGTTAAACCCAAAATGATAATGCGATCACAATTTGAATTTCGTAGAGATTTAAAATTCAAATGTTCAGTTATGCTTCTGAACCTCTCCCTTTCGTATTCACTTTAAGGTTGTTCCAAATTCAGTACGAATTCATTAGAGACGAAGCAGCCTTCATTACCTGGTACTCCGGAAATTGATTCTGCAATTCCCTCTAGTCTAAGTCCAAGATGTTTGAAATGTATCTTAAATTTATGGGACTTCCTTAAAGAAGGCACTTCATATAGTCATAGTAAATACCTTTTTAACATTTTTCCTATTATATTCCAAAATCGAGTCGGGAAAAATCAGACGATCGTAGAGAAAAGAAATGTAAAAGTCACTTTATTAAAAAAGTATCATCAGGTTTTTAACTATTCTTTTACCAGAAGATTTCATATAAGTAGACCTACTGACGCAAACAAAACTGCATGGTTTAAAATTGTATTTAACAATAAATATTCTATATAGTATTGTGAAAAAGAGATCTTTCGATTTCCAATTGCCTCTGCAGTGAGATTTTAGACTGAAGGAAAGTTGTCAAAAAATATGTCTTTGCTTTTTTTTTAATTTGTGTGAATTTTTATTTCTTTTTTAGGAAATAAAATTTTAAATGTTTTCTTTGAATTGTTATATATGATGTAATGTGTTTAATATCTTAAATTTTTATATTTGTCTTTTGTTTATCTTTATTTTTATTTTATGTTGTTTCAAGAACTAGCTTTTTCGTTCTTTGACACTTGCTTTGTCTTTTGTGGTTGTTCAGAACTTTTGTTTTTGTAATTGCTTTTTTGCATTCTATGCAATACTGTTTTGAAGTACTGTTGTGTATTTATCTGTGTTTTTGTTGCTGTTTATTCTCCGCCGTCCGAATCAGTGCCTTACACCCTTTGGTTAGGTTGTATCGGTGTGGGCAAATAAATAAATGAACTTTAAAAGTTAAATTAATGCGGAAGTTCCATACGTTCAAGTATACTTTTCTTTTAATTTGAAAACTGTTTATCCCATATTGTTCATATCTTAAGAATCTAATGCCTAAATGCAACCAGAGGGAGTGTACTCCCCTCGAAATTCTAGTATACCTATATAATACGGTACGTCTTTTTCTCTAGGTTGTAGTATGGTGAAGAAAATCGAGTAAGCATTTTCGACCTTTTTCCTTTATCCAAAATTTAGCATATATCTGCAATTTTGGTGTCAATACCATACATAAGGATGAATCGAAAGTATTTTTATTTTCTGAACGCGTGCATATCATTGATTGTATCTGGCACTTTGTTTGGTAATGTTGAATTTAAAATTTTATATGTCTTTCTATAATCTGTATTTGTCCATAATTCATAATTATTATTATTATTAATCCACCGGGAGGGAACCGACCAGATAAGGTTTACGGTTATACAAAACCCTCTCAGTGTAAAGAAGAATTACAGAAAGAAGAGAAAAAAATTTAAATCAAAACAACAACAATTAGCACACAAAGTATACTGAAAAAGTCTGAAATGAATATCTTAATGGCTGGTGGAAGCGAGAAGGGTCTCTCTTAATCAATGATGATATGCCTTCGTTCATGTAGGATCTTCATAATATTCATGAGTCGGTGCCAAGGATCTTTTGTTTTGAACAATATTTTCACACCAAGTCGATAGGTTTTCAGCACATCCAGACTTCATTCTTTCATTTCAAAATCGGATGATGGGTATTACACATACGGAGATTTTATCCATCTTGAACCATTATTTTAAATTAATTTCTTAAAGCCACTGAAGCTGTTCACAGAACTCGTACAGCTGAAGGGCGTAATTATATGACATGGCAGCTTAAAACTAATCCAAACGCATTAAGAACCTAACACTAGAAATTAAACCCAGAAGAGGTAGTCCAGCACCTGTGAATCTTGAAGAGTTGAAAGAGAACGTAGAGGAGAATCAAACCGCTAACATTGATAGTAAAAATGTCAATGTTCTGTTGAACTCTCATAACAAAGAACTGACGGTGGATGAGCTTATGTAGATGAGTGACCAACTCGCTACTATAGAAGTCGACACATCAAACCCAGATCCAATTATAAAGTAAACGAATGAAATTGCAAGCTTCATGGAAGAGTTAGGCTAAAAAAATGTGGAGGTAATAGATTCTGATGAGAAGAGTATTTTAAATATAAGGCAAGGACTAAAATAATATTAGTTTGCTATGAAGAAATGTTCAGTGAGAAAAAAAAGTTGTTGAGTGGTCAGACGAGTTTATTAGATTTTATGAAGACATCAACATAAAAATAACTCATTTTCGTGTAGCACTGTAATTTTAATATGTCCTATTTTGAACAGATATACGTACAGGAAAACTGCATTCCTCATTAAAAACCTTTTCTAAATAGATGCTTTCCTATCCCTTTCCTTTATTTAAAGTTTGTGTATATTTATAATCAGAGTAAACCCCGACTTGCGCGCTTTTCATCAGTCCCATTTATCTCGTGACTTCGGGGTATTTTTGTATTGCTTTTTGATTGATGGTAATACTTAGTGTTTTTATTTCATAAAGTTGCAACTTTTTCTGCTGAAAACATGCAGTAAATACTGTAGCAATGATTTTATGCTTTTAAGGTAGGGCAAAGTAGGCACTAGTTTCAAAATTTAAAATAGGAAAATATATATTTTAAAGACGGATTTTAACTAATTACATCTAGAAACAAACAGAAGGGAAGTAACATTTATTATTTTATCCACAAGCACTAGGTATAAAACTCATGACAAGAACGAATTTATATTAAGTAAAAATGGGTTGGTAACTTTTGAAGTAGGATTTTTTTCGTTTAAGTGCTCTTTATTAACTGGAAAAACTTAGTTTCGAAATTACTAAAGAGTCTTTGGACACATTTGGAAATTACCGAAAGTCAAAGAACCTTTGAAGTACCTAGGTAGAGATCTAAGTCTAGTGACTTATTCCCTATATATGGGGGTGGGCTGCTTTTTTGAAGCCCTTTCAGGGAAAACTGGCCAAAATTTGTGTTTCGCAATGGGAGAAAACCAGGAAAATCCGCCAGCTTGACAGCAGTATTCAATCCGATGCTAAAGTTCACATCAATCTACCAGATTTTGAAAAATGTTGGTTAAGGCCACATCCAAAGGATAGAACCCATAACCTACTTCATACGATTCATGTTTCTCAGCCATGTTGTGACTTAATCCACTAAAGGGCTATGGTAAGTATAAAAGTACCAAATTATAGTATAAAGTAAAGTAAACTTCTACTATATGTAATTATAAAGAAAGTATGTTTATAATTACATTCAGTTGAACAATGAGAATAAAAACTTGATCAATATGATTAAAAATCTGTGTTTTGAGAAGAAATTTAAAATAAAAACTTCCAGTACGATCAATTCGAAACTTTAGAATTACTGAGGAAGAAATATTGACCATCCTGTTAAAGATTAATAGAGAAATTACCTTCAGTTGGCGAGGACTACAAATCGAAGTTTTGACGACAACTTCCTCTATTGTATTCCTATTCCACTCCTCTCTTTTTACAGCAAAAAAGTAAGAAACATATGCATAATTTGAAAGAAAAGCGAATCAATAGTTTTTAGAAAATTTTGTCCGACTTCTGATGGAAGAGAAAGAATGGAAGAAAGAGAAACGTCGAAAAAATCAATCAGCATCGGTAAAGGGAGAAAATGGATGAGGACCAAAAAAAGCAGGAAGCTGGCGGGCCGACAATAAAAAAAGAGAAAAAAAGAGCAATATAAGAGTAAAAGCACAAATAACAGAGAAACCAATGAAAGGGAGGAATGAAAGTACCGCCGTTGTCCTGGTGGAAGTCCTAGAAATGCGACCTACGACAAAAAAAGCCAAAGAATGCTTCTGGGGACTAATTGTGGGAAGGCTAACAATGCTTCGGCTGAACAATTAGGCGAAACCAATCTTCTACTAACTGGATCTTGAATCCAATCACTACGGAAAGTCCTTGCCCCTTTTATCCATGTTTGCTTGAAGTCTTGGATTTAATCGAGGAGGAAGAGGAGGGCGAGTGCCTAAGATATTGCGTGGACTTAGATAGATCGTTGACGACGCCTCTTTAATCCTTTTTCATTCTTATCTTCTCAGCTAAAGGCGAATTATTTAAGATTAGACCAGGGTGTATTGATTTGGTTGAAAGTGACTCCTGACGAAGCACTGACTCTATGGGAATCGAAACGTAAGGTACG
Organism: Araneus ventricosus; assembly: GCA_013235015.1. NCBI lineage: Eukaryota > Metazoa > Arthropoda > Arachnida > Araneae > Araneidae > Araneus > Araneus ventricosus. The sequence goes on from BGPR01003027.1 coordinate 32,473, forward strand.
ATTTCCTAGCAAACAATGACTTTTTCTGGCTATATGAAGCGGGATTTAAGCTTTCGTAGTTTTAAGGAATGTCTGCGATAAAGAGTCATTCCTAATATGAACACGAAATGTCATATTGAATAGACTTTTCTGTCACTTTTAAAACAGGCAAAATTGTGAAGGATTAAATGCTAGTTACTCACCATTGTTTAAAGGTTTTGACTTCCTTAGCAGCATAAGTTTTTTTTATTTGATAACCTATTGAATTATCAATTTGCTGTAATCCTGGAAATCCGAAGTAATTATAGTTTATTTCCAAAAATAGTCTGAAAAAACTTAAGATCAAACCCTCCTTCGATATTTAATAGAAACTTATCTTAAAATATTACAAAAAAATAGAAATTTTTGAACAAGCTTTATGCAAATGATACTAGAAATATTTCTATACTTCAAAGGAATTTTCATTTCAAACAAATGCACATAAATATTGATGAAAAAGCCTCATTATGAATATATCGTTTATTGCTGCATAATTTTAAATTATTATAATGGCAACATGAAATGGGTTATTGTTGTTTAGATTATAGAAGTTAGACCGAGGTAGGATCAGCATCTGTAAAGATAGAAAACGGCAAAGGATAAAAAAAGCGAAGAACTGGCTGGCCGACTAACAAAACAAGGGAGAAAAAACGTTAAAACAATAAAAGAACAAACAACTTGAGGAACACTAAGAAACCAATGAATGGAAAATGCTGCCGTTGTCCTGTTGGAAGCCTTAGAATTGCGAGCTACGACAAAAAGCCGAAGAATGTTTCTGGGCACTAATTGTGGGTAGGTCAAAATGCCATGGTGAATAATTAAGCCAATCTTTTATCATTCTAATTCGAACTTGAATCCAATTGCTTCGGAATGACTTCTGTTCGTTTATTTATGTTTGTAAGAACACATGGATTTAAAAGCGGAGGAAGAGGTGGACGAGGTTCTGAGATATTTCTTGGACTTACGTAGGTAGACGTAATCGATGAAGTCTCCTTAATCCTTTTTCATTCTTATTTTCTCAGCTAAAAGTGCGCTATATAAGATTAGTATTCATTTAGCTGTAACCATTGGCATCTCGTCAGCTCAGAAATAACAATGTTGTAAAAAATGCTTCTCGAGAGAATACCGTGTTTATAAAACAACTTTGTTTCTAAACAAAGTTTTTAGTTATAACAACTCCCTGTGAATAATATTTTTGAAAATTATCGACGTACCTTTTTCGAGGAGTGAATTCTAATAAAAAAACGAATGTGTATTAATGCAGATGTGTTTCCGTCAGAAAAATATGAAAGCGAAACAATAACCAAACAATAGAGAACGAGAAAAAGCGAAAAAAAATCAAGAGAACTAAGGCCAGCCTCGGGTGGGAGGGAGAAAAGAAAGGAGCGCTACACATTTTGGTGAGGGTGAAAGTCTCGGCTGAGTTTGTAGAGGACCCACCATCTCAAATGGGGTGAAATCGTGGGAAGGGAGAAATATTCATTTCCCTATAACTCTCTTACGATTGAAGATAGAAAGAAAATTTAAATTATGCAAATCATCTCCTTATAATAACGAACAACTTTTGCATCGAACGTTTTATTATGGCTACAATTGCTTAGAAATTATGGGCTGAAAATTGGTTTTCCACCCCATCCTCCTAGCTTAGACTGCTCCTTAACCTATGTATGTGACTCCTTGTTAAAAGGCTTTCATCATTTTCATTCTCTTCCGCTTTCTTTCATTCTCATAGCTTCAACCCTTGTGAAATTAGAGGTGGAAATGGAGTAGAGGTTGAGATTTTCTTTTCCTTATATCTCCAGACAAAAAAGATCTAACCTCGCCTTTCGGCGTAGTAATAGAAATATTTTGACGAATACAATTGTATAAAAGAGAGTAAATGAAAAAATAGAGATGAAAGGAAACTATTTTTGAAATGGATATTATATAATTCGGTAAATTCATGCTTAAATATTTCTACAAATAGAACTTTTGGATAGAGTTCCAAAAGAATTTTCGTAATTTCCTTAGATAAAATAATGAAAATAACTGACTTGAAAATAGAGTTCTGAATTTACATTAAGAATCACTTTTATTTCAAATTTGAATTTTAAATCAATACCACGCATGAATTTAAACCAATTCAGCGCATTAAAAATTGATTTGTGAACATTTTGAATTATTCTTTTATCTGTATATTTAATAAAAATTTTAATAACTAAACTGAATGCATGATTACAAAAGGAAATTTTTTAACTTTTCCTGTGAAGCAAAACTGCAGTTTAAAAATTATTAATGAGTCATAGACTAATATGTTCATAAAATGCTCTTTAGAGCAAGCTAAAACGCATCTCATTTAAACAGACTTTTCAAACTTTTAATTATATACTCTTATTCGCAACCATTTTATAAAAAAAATTAATATCAATGAATTTAATTATATTCCACAATATCCGATTCCTTCAAAGTGAAAGACATCTGTTTTTCCCCTTGAACATAAGTAAACATCTGTACTAAACACCCAGAATCCCTCTCTTAAATTTTATTTAAACAATAATCAATTTGCAACAAAAATTTTGAAATGCGTATCCCTACATAAAACGCTTAATGGTTTGTTTGTTTTTTAGGATAAAGTCTCTAATGTCCAAATTAAGTTTGTGCTATTGTGGGAATACCAAAAATTCCTCAAAATACGAAACAAAACAAAAATCGCAACTCCAGCCAATGAGCTTTTAAGGTTTCATTTTGGGGGCTGGAATATTGATGCAATATTTAATACACTGTCAAGTAGCTCTTACGCTTGTGAGATTGCAGGATATCGATAAAATCTGGCATCGATTTCGATGGGGTTATCATTCTTTCTTAAACGAAGGTAGGAAAATAGATTATGTTATCTTAATTTTAATACCGCTTTTATAAAATCGCTTGGTTTATATTTATCGATTCGATAGGTGTGGTAAATGATATTTCCACCTTATTTACTGTTTGGTGTGGGTTTTCAATTCAGGATGATGATGTGAAGGATTAAAAAGGATGAAACGAAATGGGGGGTGAAGACGCATTTTCTTCCCTCCTTCCCCGTGTCTTTTCTTCTTCATTCGAACGCTAGTTTCAATGTTTTTTGTTTGGAGTTTCAAAAATATGTTGACGATTTTTTTAACGGGCGAGTAAAAATAAACTCCATGAAATAATAATGACGAAATGTTTTTTCTTTTTAATAATCTTTATGAAGGAGAGCTGAAAAAAACCGAACGAATGTCGCTGCCTGGAGAATGGTTATATTGATTACATTTACTCAAAAAATATTTTGAAAAATAATGGAAGGAAAATTTAATGGGAAAAAGCATTAGATGGATTTTTAGAGGACTGTTCCAGAATTAATAGTTTTTAAGATGTTGAAATTAATAACTTTTTATGGTTTACAAGAGTTAAATGTAGAGAGGAAATAAGAAAATGAATTTTAAAAGTGCTTTTGACGTATGTCAAAATTAGATGAAACACGTTTGGAATCCCCGTTGAAGGAGAATAGAAATTAATAATAACTGTGGAAATAATCCCGTGGAATTAAGTAGTGGCGAGATGGAATGTGTAACTTCATTTGTGATTTCATCATAAAACTAATCGATGATGTTCAGTTTAATTTATTTTTTATTTTTTCATTTCCGAAATTAAAACAACATGGATTTCCCAAAGAGACTCAAAAAATTCTGCCAAAAAATTTATGCTTCAAAAGATTATTCAGGCATTTTCATAAATAAGTTTATATCGTCTATTTTTTTTTAATTTTTACATTTCCAAAATTAAAAGTGCATAGACATCCCAAAGAGTCTCAAAAAATTCTGCCAAAAAAATTTCTGCTTCAAAACATTTTCATCAGTGTTGTTCCTAATTGTAGGAACGCTCTGTTAATATTTGATCTTTTGTTCATAAAGTTTTAAAAAGTTGATAATTTGCTATTTTGTTATGATTTTCTAGTGCCTTATTTCATCCTCCATAAATGTACATAAGCTTTAGTTATTTCATGAAATATTACTACTTCTTAGAAAAGATTATTAAATCTGCTGATGACGAAGGTTATATTTTAGTCAGTACGAATTTGATTTGTTTTTATTTTGGCAAATTTTAAAAATTTTAATCGATTAATTTATATGGGCTTTTTTATCTATGAAGCAATCAAGCCAAAAGTAATACCCAAGGCTTTCGAGATTTCTAATGATCTTCACCACCGCATCAATGAAGATGGAAAGGATGGGACAAAAAAGTGTCAGAGGCAGGTATCTACTATTTGTGCAAGAAGTATGAGATGGTAGGATCCATCGAAAACAAGAAAGGGCAAGCCAGAAAACCGAAAACAAGGGCAACAGAAGACTCTGTGATTGTAAGACGTGGAAAAAGAACGATATATCGTCAAGAGAGATCGTGGAAGACTTGAAAATAATTATTTACAGTTCGCCTTAGAATCGAGAACTCAAGGTTGATCAGCTGTATCCAAAGAAAAAGAACATACATCTCAAAACGAAACATTCCAAAGCGCTTGGCCTTTGCAAAAAAGCATCATTCGAAGGATTCACAATTTTAAAAAATTTAATTTAAAAATAGAAAGTACTATTAGTTTATTTCAAAGATGTAAACACTTCTACTTAAAGAGACGTGTGACTCTTCACTTTTCCCGAGCCCAGTGGAATGCAAAATTTTTCGCCCAGCAAAAATGAGGGGATTCCCTTTTCGAAATTATTTTATTTCGCCTCCTATTTGTGATTCCCTCTTTTTACGATGTAACACTCCCTGGTAACACACGCCGCATTTGCGATGTGACAACGTAAGATTTCACTCATGGCCATGGTTTGGATTGTATTAAAATACTTTTTGAAGATCTTATTGTGATACTTTATCTACATGGAGTAATATGCCAAGACAAGAATAAATTGGATTTTTGGATTATCAATGACTGCCAGATTTTCATTAAAAGAAAATTCTACAGCACAACATTTCCTTTCGTTATATATATATAATAGATGTAGCCTAAACAAATCTATTTGAAATGTATTTATACTTTCTCTTCATCCAGATTTCAAAGTTAAATGAAAAAATTTAAATTAAATCAAAACAAATTTCTCATCGGGCTTGGAGTGAATCTTTAATGTTCTTTTATAGTTATACTTAGAAAACAAGGTTGACGATTTTTAAATAAAAATATTATTCAAATAAAATATCTTTTTCCATTCTTTTAATCGATACGTCTGAGTTTTTGTTTTGTTTTCGATATTTTTCATCAAATTCACTTCAAAACTGAAATTTTAGAGTTTTATTTCAATACTGTTTTACTTGGTTGTCAGTCTCCCTCCTCAAACACAATGTAGTTCTTAATTATTTTACAATTCAAAGGAAATATTTTTAAATATCGTCATAGTTAAAAACTACAAATTTTTTTGACTTTTTACAATATAGTTTTGATTTTAGTTAAATTGAAATTGCCTGTAAATAAAAAAAATAGTTTTTGCCCTATTCTCTAATATTTAATCAGATTATATATTAGGAAATGAAACAAATAAAATAACACAGAACATAAAATAAAATATTTATAGCATATTGTAAATAATACCAAAAAATGAAAGTAATTTTCATTACATTTCTAAAATAGGACATAATTTATTTAATATTCTATACAATTGCGAAAACGAAAATGTTCGTAAAAAGAACGCTTGGTCGAAATTTTTTTATCCGATTGGTAGACTTCTCTATAGACATTTTTAAACGAAAGATACAAAAAACGTCGCGAAATGCCGTTTAAAATTGAACTAAGCCTTCACATTTAATTGATCATACATAAAAAAAAAATTGGAAAATCACGATAAAATATTTTAGAGCAAGGGCAAATAACATAAATGAAAATTTACTCTAAATAAAAGAAATTAAAAGAGACGTTCTGATAATTCTTCGTTAAGATTCTTATTGCATGGATTATATTAATTAATTATAGAATATTATTTACTTATAGAATATAAAATGTTGTAACTGTTATGACAACGCAGATTGCTGCATAACTTTCAACTTGTCGCTGAAATATTTCTTTAATAAGACAGTGAAAAAAAGTAGTGAAATTATATTTCGATCACTTAATTGATTAAAAAGATGACAAGAATTTTATCATTAATTTCTACTTTAAAATTTATCAGAAATCCAAACAAAAAACGATATTAAGCAAAAAATGTTTTATAGAAATTAACGACTGGTTATAAAAAATTAATTTTAAGCATCGTGCATTAGTAAATTGACTGGGAAATACTTGCTTTTGTTAAAAATGAGCCTTTTAAATGCCTGAAATATGTAAAAAAAATAAAGGATTACAAGTAATGGAAAAATTATTAGAAGCATTTATTAGATGCAAATAAGGATTAAAGATGATAATTTCCGAATTTATTTTGTTTATATTTATAGACCAACATTCAACAACCTAATAATGCCTAAACAGATGCTTTTTTATTTATTTTAAATGCTTCAGAAAATTTATCATATTGAAAAAAATTCTAGAAGCACCAATGTTTCAAAAATTAGTGCACCTCGTTTAAAAATGGCTTTGCTTTGTTCATTAATTCAGAAAAGATCAAAAGCGATTCAAGTCTCTTCAAAGACTTTATATACCGATTTTTTATTTTAAAAAACTAAACAAAGCATTGTAATAAGCACTATTAGATGGTACTGATTTTCTTTATAAATGGGTTGCATGTGAAGACAACGAATTTCAAATATGAACGTGTGACAAGTAGAATTCTTTGAAAGTAGAAAACTGAATAATACTACGCAGTGCTTTCACAAAGGTCATTGCTACAGTGCGTGTCAAAAGTTTAAGCACAACAATAATTTTAAAATAAAACTACTTTATTTTAACATGTCGTTTATATGTGTGCAAAAATGCAATTTTAAAATCATATTAAACATTATCAACTTTAAAACTTTATTTTTATTCAGAAGTTTTAAGAATCGAACGGAAATTGCTGTGTTAAAAGTTTAAGTTCAAAACTGTTTTCATGCAAATTAATGAAATCACACAAGGCAGTTGCGTATGTATATGATGTCTAAGTTTAAAAGAACAACCTAACTGTTAGTTTGATGTTAGTCCAAAATAGCTAGGTCTAAAGAATTTTCATTAAAAAATCTGGTGTATGAGAGCAAAACAGAAGTCCATTTCTCTGACATAGCAGCTGCTTTAAAGAATTCAAAACGTAGAATTTAATAAATATTATCTCGTGGTAAAAACTTCAAACGAAAATTTAGTTCTGGAAGGCAGCGAGTGACCAGCTACTGCTACGACCGGCGCATTAGAAACTTGGCTTCAACTGGAAATTATTGTCTTTCAAGAATTAAAAACATCATTGGAGGATTGCGAAAAATTTGCGAGGATTGGAATATTGCGAAAAAACAATTCGCAGAAGAATTTTAGAATCGAGATACATGAAAAAGCGTAAGAGTCTCAATTAATTTGCTTGGAACTACGCCATAAATGAGCTCGATTACAGTGGGCCAAACAGCACATGTCATTTGGTGATATGTGACTTAATGTCTTATTCAGCGATGAAAAAAGTGGAATTTGGAAGGTCGGAATGGGTTTGCATGCCATTGATATGATCTTTGTAAAGAACCAAGGAGAATGTTTAGTAGATAACATGGTGGTGGATCTCTGATGGTATGGGGAGCGATTTGTTTCAATGGGCAGATACCCCTAACCTTACTCGCTGTCGGCAAAAATCTGAAAACTACCAAGAGACATCTGAAAATCATTTACTTCCTTCTGGAGAAATTTTAAGTTTAACAGATTGGACTTTTCAACATGACAAAGCATCAATCCATGTTTCTACATCAACGTCACAATGATTTAGATCCTACATGGTGTCGGTTTTGAACTGGCCAGCCCTAAGTATTAGTTTTCACACCATAGAAAGCGTGTGGGGTATCCTCACAAGTTCAGTTTATCAAAATAGTAGACAATAATAGTCTTCAGTTGAAGAACTAAGAGCGGCCACTGAGGATGCTTGATTTGAACTAAAGCCAGAACATAAGTGTTATCAATGGAAAGCCGTGTATTCCACTTAATTCCTAAAAGATCAATAATCATCAGCAAATCATTGAAGCAACATTATCCGAGAAGTTTCACTGGATCAATTGGTATTTCATCGCGATTGTGAAAAACAAGCAATTAAAAATAACTAAAAACATTTAAAATTATAAAGGACTTAAGGTCATGTCGTGTTCATTTTCTGTTTAACTTGCCATCGTTGTGAGATATTAGTCTGTCTATCTAACGTTGATTGTTTGCCAATTGCAAAACATTGACTAATAATGTATCATCTTTGGAATCGTAATTTTACAGTTATTTTCAAAAATAACAACATCCAATAATTTTTTTTATTTATCAAAGCCAATTCAAACTTGAAATCATTGAAACAATGCTATTCTATAAACAACATAAAGCAAAAATATCATCCTAGAAAATAGAACAGGAAGTTGGCTAATTCAGTTTATCCAAAAATTCGAATTAAGAAAACTGGATATAAGAATCAGTACAGAGAGAGAAAACGAAGGAGGGCAGTAAAAGTTTATTTTTAATTTTTAATAGTTTTAATAAATAGCACATAATTAATGAATTAACAGTAAATAATGTTGAAAAATTTAAGTAATTAAATAATTTTGATAAATTTAAATAAACAGTAATATAATAAAATTCAATAAATTTCATTAAACAAAGTGTCAACAAATAATTTATTTAATAAAATAAACAGTAAAATAACTATTAATAAACTACTTAACAACTATTTTATAAAATAACTTTTAAAAAATAAACAGTATAGAAAGCACTTTGAATGCAACAACTGTACGACAAAACTTCAAAATAAACAGTACAATTCACCAATTCACATCTAATATGTTTAAAGTTCTTTTTTAATTGAGACACATTTCACAACTTTTTAGATTGAATACATTATTGCAGTAATGTCCTTAGATGAATTAAGCTTTAAAAAATATTCACTTAAAAATCACCGACGATACATGATAGAGACGGATTATGTTTACAAAAACCGTTCAGAAATAAACAAAAAACTATTTTAAATTTTTGCTTTTGGCATCGAAATTACTAAAATAAATCTGAATTATAAACGATATTAAACATTAGGTTAATAGGAGATTCAAGGGCTCAGAGAATTTTTTTAAATTATTTAAGAATTCGAATTCGCCAGATTGTACTGTATGTCATTCGTATTTTGAGAAACAAGATGAAACCTTCATAATAAACAATAAAAAAAACATGATTTGGAATTGAACACTAACTTCAATCGTTTAACATAGCAAAATATTTTCGAAAATTATGATATCCCTAGATACCAGATTAAAATTCTATTTGCAGCATAAAGCACGCTGATCCCCTTTGTTGCCCTGGAACATCTTATAATAAATACGCGTTTATAACTCTCCAGACCTTAGAAGTTTCTCAGTCGCATAAAACTTTGGCGCTTCGACATTTGGCAATACGAAATACAAACATCATTAATATTACGATGTGTATCTCCACAGCCTCGACAACCAATGGCTAATTAAATTCCGTCGCAGCAATTGGTTAAACCCAAAATGATAATGCGATCACAATTTGAATTTCGTAGAAATTTGAAATTCAAATGTTCAGTTATGCTTCTGAACCTCCCCCATTCGTATTCATTCTAAGGCAATTCCAAATTCTGTATGAATTCATTAGAGACGAAGCAGCCGGTATTACATCGTACTCTGGAATTGATTCTGAAATTCCCTCTAGCCTATGTCCAAGATGCTTGAAATTTGTCTTCAACTTATGGGACTTCCTTAAAGAGGGCATTTCATACAACCACAGTAAAAGGCCTTTTTACCATTTTCCAATTATACTTCTGAAGGAAATTGAATTGAAAAAAATCAGATGATCGCATAAGAACAAAGTTTAAAAGTTAAATTAATGAGCAAGCTTGATACGCTCTTACTTCAACTGTCTTAGTTCACATACCTTTTTAAACCCTCACACCGTCATCTTATTTATTCGCCCAAGCCGGCACAGCCTACCCAGAGGGTGTAAAGCGCTGAGTACAAAAGAGCAACAAAACAGAAAGAAAAACAATGCATCAAATTACAAAACATCACAAAATTGAATAACACTGCATGCCAAAAAGCAACAACAAAAGCAAAAGTTCTGTACAACTAAACAGAAGACAAAGGAAGTGACAAAAATGTTCATGAAACAACATCAAATAGTAAAACAGGAAACAAAAGACAAGTAAAAATATATACAAAAACTTAGGATATTAAACACATCACAGCATGGGTGAAAATTCAAAAGAACACATTTAAAATTTTATATTCCATGAAAAAATTTTAAAAAACACAGAAATGTTAAAGAAACAATGATATATTTTTAACAACGTTTCATCAGTCAGAAAGCTCACTGCAAATGCAACTGGAAATCCTAAAGATTTTTTTTCATTTTCACAAGGTCAAATTTATTATGAACTAAAATTTGAAATCATGCAGATTTGTTCGCGTCAGCAAGTCTATTTAAATGAAATTTTTTAGTGAAAGTACAATCAAAAACATAGTGATCTGCATCACCTTTTAAAGCGCATTTGCAATTTGGTGAGCTGGCTAATTTAAAACGATATAAATATGAAAAAATAGACCATGACCTGTAAAAAATATATCACATATTTGTTAGTGACAATTAAGTTAGTGTCAACACACCCAATTTAACTCTTTACTCGGGTTCCTGTTTCAGAATCCATCCAATAGTTTTGCCAGCTGCTTAATATAAATTCTTTAATTTTATATTTTAGGAAAGAGTAGGGTGCAGAGACATTAATTTTTCTCCTAGAAAGTGTAGCAGTATTTGCAAATTGATCAGCAAGTTCATTGCCTGGAACGCCAGCATGGGCCTTGACCCAGTATAAACAGACTTTCCATTTCGCATTATAAATTGCGAGTTTTATTGTTTAATACGAAATTGGCTCTGATGTTAAAACTTATGTTAAAACTTTTCAACGACTCGGTTGACGAGAGACTGTCAGAGAAAATTTTTATTTTAGCTCCTTTTTCCACGGCCCAGCCTGTGGCAAAATTAATTGCCGCCAGTTCGGCTTGGAAAACAGAGTTATACGAATTTAGCTGATAGCAATATGTTTTGAAAAGTTTTTGATTTCTGAAGATGCACACAACAAACCATGTGTTACCATGAATCTTAGATCCGTCGTGAACACCTCATAATCATAATTTTCTATATTTTCATTCAGTGTTAAGAATTTTTCTCTAGCTGGGATATTCACTACTGACCTGAAGTAGTCAAGATTATTTATATATTCTATTACGTCATATTTATTCTTCTGTAAATACCAAACGTGAATTTTTTCGTGTAAAGACTGGGCTGTTATGTGGAGGGGAAGAATCCTCCTCACACCGTCATCCCGAATCGAATCCCTAACTCAACAACAAAGTATGAAAATATATGTCATTAACCTACCTGTTATACTTCGTAACTGTTATACTCCAAGCGATATTAGAATTAAGATAACATATTTTTTTTTCCTTTTCGTTTATGAAGTTTTGATAATAACAATGAAATCGATACAAAATATTTTATCGATATCCGACAATTTTATTCACCTCAGAGCTATTTATCTGTGTATAAAATATTGCATCAATATTCTAACTCCAGCAAGAAACGTAGGGCTTTATTGAATGAGATTACCATTTTTGTTTTATTTGTTATTTTGAGGCATTTTCGAAAAGCACATACTACCATCTAGTGCTTACTCACAGTTAAGGCTTTATCAATATCGCAAAAATTCTATAAGTATTTATCAAGATATAGTTAATTTTTTTTATTTTCTTGTTGTAGATTGATCATTGGTTTAATAAAGTTTAAGAGCAGGCTTTCTTTTCAAAATTTCTCTTTAAATGACTTGTTGCAAGCGTTAAGCGAACTGTCTTTAATTTTGCATAAATAACTGGAAGTTAAGAATATAATTAAAATAACAGATTGCTTCGGGATTAAATTTTTAAGATCAATGCAATAAAATTGAAAGATTTTACGGAAACCAATTCAAAGGCTACTGAGTTGTATGGTTCATTTTTAAATGTCCAAAGTTTACAAATTCTTTTAACGGTTTTTTTTTTTACTGATTCTTTTAACCATATTTGTTTCAGAGCTTCATTGCTTTATAAATATACATCTAGATCAATTTGAAAGTGGAATTTTTCTGCTTTAAATTCATAATTTATTACAGGTGTTTTTTTTTAATTCTTTGGTAGAAAATAGAATTTTTAAATTCTGTGGAAAGAAAAAGTCTCAGGAAATATCTGTTCATAAGTTTCATGAATTAAAAAAGAAACAAATGTATTCATTTATGCATCTGAATATCTTCGAAATTTAAAATTTAATTCCTTTCAAATCTTGTACCATTTTTGTAATTTTATCCTCATATCGAATTAAAAATTTCATGTCATGAGTATAATGAATTAATTTTCAAATAATAATAAGCAGAAAACTGTCCAATATTACTGCTGTTCGCTTTTAATTATTTTCAATTCCTATTAGAAGTTGGCTGACTGAATTTAATCTTTTTTCTAAACAAACGTTGATATATTTATGCATGAAAATTTTTTGTTTAAATGTATGTACATACAAATAAACATGATGCATCATGTCTTTTCAAAGAGTTAACAGGATATTCTAGATGCAATTTGAATCGACAAACATTCAAAAGTGCAAAAGACTCATGCATAAACCCAATGCCAATATGTTTCCCAACTGAGCATTGTGGTAGTTAACTTACTATTTATATACAAAAAAATTGTAATCAAAAAGTTATAAATTACTTTAACAGTTGGTAAACTAAATAAATATGCCATGAACTATTTGAAGCATATAAAAATTAAATATCACACAATTTATATTTTTAAAATCATTCTACGTTTTTCAATTATCAGAAAAATGCTGACTTTTAAACAATATTGGAATTACAGTTTAGTTTGGTTTGGTTTGGTTTAGTTTAGTTATATTAACGTGACATTTTGAAGCAACATGAGGGCTATTTTGGGGAATATTTAGTAATTTTGAACAGCGGTCAGATAACGAGGGCGACACTTGAGCTGTCCCCCCCCCCCCCTCCAAACTTCCGCACTATTGTTATTAGAAGAAAGGCGTTTTATAAATGCATCGGTTTTTCTTAAGGTGATTTTTAATTAGAAATAAATACATAACATAGTAATTACCAAAGAACTTCTTTATGAATTCGTCAGTTATTAAATGCGCTTTCCTTTCCGAATATTTTTCCTCGCTATATAGTTGGAAAACTTAAACATAGTGACTAAATGGCCAGAAATAACTACTTCTGGAACTCAACAGGAAAGTTTTGATTTCATCTTTAATAAATGGTGGCGATAGCGGTTATAATCATATTTGGTGTAGCATATCTAGCCAAGTTCACAGGTCAAAGACTCGTGATAGAGGGGAAGTGTAGCATCTTCTGTAGGTTAAAGAGAATTTGGAGCACCTAGGTAGAAGTCTGACTTATCTTCTATATATGAGGGTAGGTTGACTTCCTGCAACACTTTTAAGGTATACTGGCCACATTTGTGTTCCGCATTGGAAGAGAACCAGGAAAATCCGCCAGCTTGACCGCAATTAGAAATCCTTTCCTAAAATACATGTCAATCTGCCACTTTTTTAAAAAAATGCTCGTTAAAAGCACAACCAGAGCACAGAACCCATAACTTTCTTTATACGATTAATGTTTCTCAGCCATCCGTGGCTTAATCCACTAAATCACTGATGGACTATATTAAGCATAAGCTTACTAAAGTATAGCATAAAAGTATAAAGTAAAAATTGATTGTATGTAATTATAAAGATAGTATGTTTCTAATTGCATAAGTTGAACAATGAGAATAAAGATTTCATCAAAATCACCAAAAATTCTGTGTTTTAAGAAGAAATTTAAAGTAAAAATTTCCAGCAGGATCGACTTCAAATTTTTGCATTACTAAGGAAGAAATATTGACCATCCTGTCAGAAATTCACAGAAAAATTACATTCAGCTGTCGATAACTACGAATCGAAGTTTCAACGACAACTTGTTCCGTTGTATTCCTATTCCACTGCTCTCTTTCTACAGCAAGAAAAACTTAAAAACATATGCATAATTTGAAAGAAGGGCGAATCAATAGGTTTTCGAAAATTTTGTCCAACATCTGAAGGAAAATAAAGAATAGAAGGGAGAGAGACGGCAAAAAAAAATCAATCAGCATCGGTAAAAATAGAAAATGGAGAAGGACGCAAAAAGGCAGAAAACTGGCTGGTCGACAATTAAAAACAAGGAAAAAAGCAATACAAGAATAAAAGTGCAAATAACTGAGAAACAAATGAACGAGAGGAATGAAAGTACCGCCGTTGTCCAGGTGGAAACCCTAGAAATGTGACCTACGACAAAAAGCCAAAGAATGCTTCTGAGGACTAATTGTGGGAAGGCTAACAATGCTGCGGCTGAACAATTAGGCGAAACCAATCTTCTACTAACTGGATCCAATCACTCCAGAAAGTCCTTGCCCCTTTTATCTATGTTTGCTCGAACTCTTGGATTTAATCGAGGAGGAAGAGGAGGGCGAGTGCCTAAGATATTGCGTGGACTTAGATAGATCGTTGACGACGCCTCCTTAATCCTTTTTCATTCTTATCTTCTCAGCTAAAGGTGCATTATCTAAGATTAGGCCAGGGTGTATTGATTTGGCTGAAAGTGACTCCTGCCGAAGCAATGACTCGATGGGAATCGAATCGAAACGTAAGGTACGATTTCCTGCAAACATCACTTTTCTGACTATATAGTTTGAAGCGGGATTTAAGCTTTCGTAGTTTTAAGGAATGTCTGCGATAAGCGCTATTCTTGATATGAACACGAAATGTCATATTGAATGGACTTTTCTGTCTCCTGTAAATCATGCAAATTATGAAGTATGCAGAGCAAGTTACTTACCACTGTTTAAAACCATTAAGATTTTTTGACCCATTAAGCTTTTTTTTGTTTTATAAAGAATTGAATTAATTATTAATCTGCTGTAATCCAGAAAAGCCGAAATGGGTATTGCTTATTTCTGAAAATAGTCTGCAAAAAATTTAAGACCAAACCCTTTTTCGATATTTAAATAGATTACAATGGAAACTTTTCTTAAAATATTACAAAAAATAGAAATTTCTAAACAAACTTTATGCGAACGATACCAGAAATATTCTATATTCTTGAAAAGAATTTTCTTTTGTGACAAATGCACATAAATATTGCTAACAAAGCCTCATTATAAATGTATCGTTTATTGCTGCATAATTCTAAATTATTGTAATGGTAGCATGAAATGGGATATTGAATCATATTTCTTGTTACCATTATAGCATATTAGACCGTGGAAAGTAAAGTGCATGATGTTTAAAGTTTGTGATTTCCTTATAAGGATCTTTATGCTTTATAATTTATAATATAAACGCTTTACAGTATACTACAGTATTCATATTTACAGTAGCCACTGTAATAAAGAAAGATCATTATTATAATTGATATTTACTCTTCAATACGTGTGTTTTGGTCATTTTACTCTCTTTTATGCTTCCATGAATGTCTACGTGCAATAATACATAATTAATGATCAAAAATATTTTATGAGATAAAATTAAATTTAGAGCAGATATTCAAAGCATGATTAATAATTATTTATTTTTGGTTCAGATAAATCAGTTAGTGAAGAAAATTAATACATTTTTTGTATATATCTTCAATTATAATATGAAATAAGAAGATAACTGAAATTGAAGCTTCTTACTTCTTAGAAACCCAACATTCCTGGCTTAAATGGAAATATTTAGAAAACAGGAAAGCGCCTCACCGTATAATTCAGCTTAAAATAAAATGGTATTAAAATCAGAAATACTAAAATGAGAAAGATGTAAACTAGATGAGATGAAATTTAGTTTAGTTATATCTACATTCCGTTTTGAGCAACACGAGGAATAATGTGGGACGGACCTAATAATTTTGAACCCTAGTCAGATGACATATGAACCGACCATATCAAAATTAAATTTTTGAACGTAGAAAGGCCTTTTAACAGAGAAAACTTGATCAGGTCTATTACAACTTCTAAAAATAATTAAATATATCATAACTAATGTAAGGTATTTAATCGTATAACGCAAAGAAAAGTATATAATAGCAAAGAAAAGCATCATTGTCTTCCATTGCTTCTTCACATCAATAGTATAGGATAATTACATTGCTTAACTAACAATTATATGTCAATTAACAAAAAGGCGATTTTAGCAACAAAACATTATATGGTTAACACGAAAGAAGTTTTAAGCACATAATAGATAGACGAGAATAACTCTTCACTTGTTAGAAGCATGAAGTTATTAATCCAATCACTTGAATTAAATGCCATAAATCCTTTTAGAAGATAATAAGAGTCCCTTATTGTTTATTTAGCCGTTGTTTTCTAAATATATGAATATACAAATGCTTTTATACAATTATTAATTCTTATGATTCATTTAACTACAAAAAATAGCAACGATGTAACATTTTGAATAAACTAATGGATGTGAATGAACTAATTTTGATAGAGTATATGTATTCATTTAGAAATTATATTGTTACTTTTAGTCACTTAATTTTGAACAATCTAATTAACTTTCATTAACAAATTTTTTCAGATTCCGTTTATGGTCTAAAAGTGAATAAACATTTAAAAATTAATGTAAAGAGTATCTGATATTCCTCTTATCTTTTAATAAAGTTGGTTTTCATAGTACTCTAGCTGAAACGATTTTAGAAAAAGAGTAATTTTACAACATTAAAAGGATATTTTATTATTTTTATGAATATAACTTATTTTACCTCGTTAAAAACAAGATATTACAAATATGAATTTAGTGAATAAACATGCTGCAGACGTATAATTTATCGACCTGTTACATAAAAATCTTTTCCATTATGACATTACTGTCTCCGTCTTATTTGCGTTACATGCCAACGCAGATGATTTAATCACGTACTTCAATGAATGATGCCAATATTAAAGATCGTATTAATGATGACGTTCAATGGTGAGCTATTTGGTGAAGTATTTCAAATTTCGCAGATGGCTTGAAAGGCTAATAATGCTCAGCTAGAAATATTGTATAAGGGTGTTTCATTTTCTTTCGATTTTAGATTAGATCACAGTGTCATTAAATAAATTACAATGAGAGAATAGTACATAAAACAGCAACTAATACAGCGATATCAAAAGTTTAAGCACAGCAATAATTTTAAAATAAAACTATAATTATATATATAAAACTATAATTATATATAATTAAATATTTACATTTCGAATCAGCCTTCATTACGTATAAACTATAAAATTGAAATTATAATTGGTACAGTCATGATTTAAACTTTTAATTTTTCTGAACAGGTCGTCGCTGGAGCTGGTCACTCGGGGCCGTCCAGGACGAGATTTTCGTTGAAAATCTTCTACACGAGCCAAAATTTGATAAATTCCACGTTTACCTTTCTAATGCAGCTGTAATTTCATAAACGGACTTCTGTTTGCTCTCATGCATCAGGTTTTTGATATTTCCTCATATGAAAATTCTTTAGACATAGCCATTTCGAATTATCGTCAAACCAACAATCAGGTTCTTCTCATATACCTAGATCGTGTGATTTGCTACTGCTTGTGTGATTTCGCTAATTTGCATAAAAGTGGATTCAAACTTTTGACACCGTAATTTTCTCTTTATTCTTAAAACCTATGTTTAAATATTTTTTTTAATTTAGTAATGTTTAATATAATTTTTAAAATGCATTTCTATACACATATAAATTAGATATTGAAAAAAGGAATATTTAAATTTTTATTTTAAAATTATTCTTGTACCTAAACTTTTGACACCTACTGTACATGTATGCCAAACCGCTTTTATGTAAGCAAACCAATTAAAATACAGACATGTGTAATACTTTAAAATGTTTAATATTATTCGGGCTTTTAAATAAAATCATAAAAAATATTAAAATGTCCTTTAGCCCTTTAATATTTACCCACAGAAATAAGTCCAAGGTAGCGTGTTAAATGAAAACTTTTCGTCCTAGTTTATCGATTGGCCTGTTAACTTTTCACCGACTTACACTTCTCAAATGTACGGTATCAAATTCTTATGTAGGACCTTGTGCACTATTGAATGTGGTAGCTGTAACTGCCTGGAAGCTGTACTGATGGATTATATAGCATAACGAGCAAAGAATCGTCCTAAACGGTACAGATTTTCGTCTGATATTTTATGTCGTCCTCTCCTTTCTTTATCCACTATTATCCCTGGTTTCAAAAAATTTCTTGTGACATGCACGAAATGACAGCCGTGTTGGCAGATGTTTTCCGCACGTAGTCTTATAGTTTCTCTGAGACTGCATGTCTGATTTTTTTTCAATAAACCACTATATACTTGTGATTTTTCTTGAGGAGAAGCCATTTTTAGATGTTTATTCAAGAAATTCTCTTTCATCAATACTGTTCTTGAAATACACAAATGAAATGTAATCAAAAACTTTGATAACAACTGATTACTTGGGACAAATTTGATTAACATGTCCGATCATTTGTCTTTTTAGTATTTTTTTTTTGAATTTGTAAAGACTCTTTGTGGACGCCCTGTACATTCAGTCTGTCAGTTTTCAAATAATACTAATTAAGAAAGTAACCACATAGTACCTCTAGTTTTCTCCACAGCCGATTTTTCCAAGTGTTTTACAGTCCAAAAACGATGGAGTTTTGCGGTACATGAACTTATGCGAAAAAATGAATGGGTAAAATAATTTCACAAATTCCTTAAGTGTCGAATAAATAAAAGTTTGATAAAAATACGAAAAGCAGATAATTTAAACTTTATTATTCATTCTAATATTTCTAGTGTTAATTCTAAGAGCGATTGTAAATAATCTATCTTTTTAAGAATCGCCAGAAAAATAAAAAGTCATAAATTAAAGCTTCGCAAATCAGTCATACTTTTAATACAGTGTTTTTGAATATTTTAAACATGCATCTTACAGATTAGTATCTTAAAGAACAGAAAAAATAAAATACAAAAGAAGAATACAAAAATATGGAGATAATATCATTGAAAATGCATATTGAAAAAAACGTGCAAAGAATAATATTTTCCTTACATTACGATGATGAATTGGCTCGAAAAATTACAGCCAGGCACACAAAAAATCAGAATTTTCATCGCGCTTTGTATAAACTCAATAACACTTAGAATTCATTCAAAATGTGATCAAATTTTCCATATCCAAATTTATGCAACATCAACAACATCCACCAGGTCTACGGACAGACTTAGTATTGAAATTTGTATATAACGCGTACTGAAAGGTGATAAATCACAGTTAAATTCAAAGAGGTAAGGGAACCTTTGTTCCTAAATGAATGATGCTGCTCCCGCGTTTTTCCTCATTTCCTGTAAGTATACTAAGCAACCTAAGCATATACTAAGCATATTGAGCAACCAAACAACTTACTTCCTTATCTATAGATTAAAGTCTTAGATAAGATTCATTCTAGATATCCTCAGCCCTCGATCTATGCATCTAGAAGCAATGTTCCCGTGATGGAGAGGTGGGTGATAAATTACAGTTAAATTCAAAGGGGTGGGGGAACCTTTGTTCATAAATGAATGATGCTGCTCCCCTATTTTTCCTCATTTCCTGCATGTATGAAAGCATACTAAGCAACCTAATAAAGTTCATTCCGTTTCTATAAATTAAAGGGTTAGATAAGATTCATTCTAAATATCCTTAGCCTTCTACCTATGCGTCTAGAAGCCCGTTGCTGTGATGGAGTGGTATCAAAAGAGTTTCTCCAAGTAGTTAACCTTGTCAATCAAAGAAATTTTTCGCCTTTCCTATTGCCTGTGCAAGTACAACCGAAACGGATTGAAGCTACCGACTGTGAGTGATTGATTTCGAAGACAAATGGTATCGGACAAATCATGAAAGATTGTTATTCGACTTGATTGATGGCACCAAAGCTTCAAATTTTTGCTATGGTGCACTAAAAAAGCGTTTTGCTTACAATTTTTGCCCAGTATTTAACCTTCCTATAGAGCAGTCAATTTTTTTCTCTTTGGCATAAAGGTGTTTCCTACTGTAACTCGCTTTGGCACATGTCCTAGTTCCTTTCTTTATAAGACAGAAGAAATTTTTGTTACTTTTTACGAAGTAAATATCGTTACGAATCTGTAAATACCACTTCCCTGCTATGGTAATCTTATAAAAAAAGAAAGAGGAATTTACAGAGATTGTATTGGATAGAAGCCAATGACTCCCTATCTTGCCGACCATTTTGGAGACTTTGTGGCAAACTTGGTGACAAAATAAAGTTTCTAGAATATGCTAGAATTTTGGCCCTATCTCTACCAGGAACGGAGTTATGGGGCACCTTTGAAAAAATTTTACACGACGTCACATCCTGTCGGAAAAGGGTATAAACACCGAGCTACTCAAATGAGAAATCACTCTCTTTGGAGTTTTGTCTACAGTGTGAACTGGTAAACTGGTGAGCTGAGCGCTATTGAAAATGCTGTTACTGTTATTAGTTATTCGCTGTGTTGCTAATTTGTACAAGTGATATTTTTCTTGTTTCCTGTGCTTCGTGTTTTCCGGAATATTCGTGAATAAAACGTCATTCTACATTATCTTCCTTGTTGGACTGCTTTCACCGTACACCCACAGGACGATTTTCGTAACAATATATCGTTAAAAACATTTTTTCATGATTTAGATCGATTTTTTAATGTTAGTGTTGAAATATAAAGGAAAATTTTCTCATAAATTTAATCGCACTTCTAAGAACCCGGCACAAAGTTATGCCGTGTTCAGGACAGTTAATTAGCCCGATTTAACAGCTAAAGATCTAGTATTCAGAGTTTTCTAAAGCCTTGTGTTCCTGTTATAGCACAGTGGATTTTCTTTCACTTTTTTACCTTTTCTCGGTTGTTTGATTAAATTGTTAAATTATTATTTGACATATATAATAAAAATTATACAATAACTGAATTAAAAAACGATGAATCAAAAATGTAAGGGCGCCTAACGATAATGAAATGTAAAAGCCTACATCAAGTCATCAATATGTCGCTGTCCAATCAAACAGCAATGTTTTATGTGCAAGTTAAAGAGTCGGCAACGTGATACAATTGATCGCACCTTAAACCTCATAAACAGTATAACATTGAAAACCAGTATGGAAATCTCTCCGGTTATCAAAATCTCTAAATCAATACACGCGTCCACGAAAGCTGCTTTAAAAGCCAATGTGTGCCTTTATTCTGATTATATCTCTCTGGTGACACTTGGCGCGTCACATTGGTATGAATGTATAGATGGCAATTATCAAAAAGAGCATTTTGCCTTCGAATCCGAATCTATCTAATCCAAATTGCGATTAACTGACACTGAGGCGTGTAGCAATGCGAGTATATTTCGCAAAATGCCAAGCTGCCCATTTCTCAAGAGAGTGAGTATACAGAGCCTTATAAACAGTGATATCTAGAAATCTCCAGTTTGAAAATTACTCTGTTTTTTCAGATGAATCACTTTTAGATGTTTTCTATGCATCCTTAACCTTAACTAATTTATATTCATACCTTTGTCCTGAAGTTTACGTTTTGTTGCAACATACGACTATTTGAGTAGTATTCCATATATTTAGCGAAATGTTCATTTTTCATTAAGTTATTTTATTTATTTCAGAAAGAAAGCCCTGAATTAAATTTAATGAATAATTTCAAACTTGCACGCGCTTAGCAATACAAGTTTTGTACAAAATAGTAATTTTTCTAACTGTAAAAGCGCACAAATACCATTGAATCTTGTACCGCTCGGACCTACATCAGTCTATAAATAATGCACGTCAAACAGATATAGCCTTAGGAAATATCCTTCTGATATAATTATAATTATTCGTCCTCATCTAAAAAATAAGCTGAAAAACATTTAATGAAAAATAAATTAATTTTTCTCTATTTTACAGAATAAAAATTAAAGACTTTAATCAAGAACTTTTTAACGGAGTTATTATGCTTCTAGATACACTTACAAAAAGAGATTGAATATTTATAAATAATAAGTTATGTCAGCTAAATTTTTTTTCTCTATTCTTAATCTATATGTCTCCTTTTTCTTTCATTTGTGGCTAGTTTTCTTTATTTAAAAATTATTTTTTTATTTAATGATTTATTGCGTATAAGTTTTCTGCTAAATCCTTTTTTTCTATTTTTCTTAATCAGTATGTCTTCTGTTTTTCTTTCATTTATGGCTTATATTTAATCAAAACATTTTATTTAAATCCCTTCAGAAATAATAATATAGGCTTATTACTTTTAAGGCTATTTGTCTGTTTAATTCTCAAAAACAATGTGTTCTGGTAATTATTTGCAAATTATAAGTTTTTTTAATACAGAAAATTACTTAAAATGCTGTTTCACTTAATTATTTAGTTTATTTCTCAAAAACAATGTGCTCGGGTAATTTTTTATATGTTAAAAGGATTTCTTAATCGTCGCCTTATAAAGAACTCATCATCATAATAAAGAATTTTTTATACTTTTTAGCATATAACCTCAACTATTACTCAAATTAAAACTTTCCATGTTTACAAAAAATAATTATTTCCCTCATATATTTCAATATTATCGGGTTATGAACATCGGAATAACTAGTACAAATAAGTGGAATATGATACAAAATTAATGTTATAGACTTTAAATGCTCCAGATTATGAGAAATAAATTTAATGAGAAGCAAACATAGCTTATAAATATTTTTTAACAAAAATAGTATTTATTTACAAAAATGGTTGCTTCCCATTCAAAGCCATTTATTCCCGCTGTTCAATGCTTTGGATGGACTCATGCTCTGTTATCTATTAATTATACATAATTAATTAATTAAATATATTAGTTACTTATATTAGTCAATTACATTAATTAATATATAATTAATTCATTAATTATCTATAGTGTTATATAGAAGATAAGATATAGGAGATACAAAAAGACTGCGAAATGGCATTTGAAGAGGAACTAATAATGTTAACTTTTTTTGGACAAACAAAAAATCAACCTATATAAAAAAATATTTAAAGAAGAATTCCAACAAAATTTTCACTGAGATCATTAACTAGTTAGAAAATATTTAACGTTGAAAGCGATACGAAAAAGTGGTTCGTTATATAAGTTTCTGTTTTTCATCTAGATGTAGCTCTATTAGCATGAAAAAGAAAAAAATATCCGATTTACATTTTATTTCACTCTCTTGATAGTCTAGAGAGATGACAAGAGTTTTATTATTATTTTTTCCTTTAAAAATTAATGGAATTGTCTCGAAAATTCAAGCTTAAATAACAAAGTTAAGTTGTTTCAAAAATTTTATTCCAACATTTAAAAAAATACTCACTGATTAGAATCTGACATTAATAAATGAAGTTTTTGTGGTTAAAAATGAGCTTTTTTATTCTCTAATATTTAAAAACATAATAATGGACTTCGGGTAATAGAAAAATGTTTTAAGGATTTATTAAAAATTAATAAATTAATAAACAGTGAAAAACCTCCTTATTAAAATCTCAAAAAAGTTCAAGTTTATATTTCTCTAATCTGTAGACAACATTCAGCGTCAACTTGAGGTGAAAGCAAATGTTTTTCATTATTTAAAGTATTTTAGAAAATCAATCATATTGAGAAAGAAAACACAATAATGTTTAAAAACATCCTCAATAATATAGAAATTGAATATTTGTTCTGAATGGTGCAAATCATTCTGAATCTCTGATCAAAGGATTGTCATTGCAACTTGATGAATATTGAGTTGGATGTCGCAACATAAATGCAAAATGCATCAAAACAACTTTTATGAAAGGAAGCTAAGCAACTAACAACTTGTATTTTTAAGAAAATCTAAGCAACTAATAACTTATAATTTTTAAAAAAGGAAATCAATGTATTTTAAAAACAATTGAAAATTGGGTGATTATTTTTTCTTACGTTGATTACGAGCGCAGACAGTTTCAAAATATGCACCTATGATAAACAGATTTCTTTCAAAATAGAATACCAAATAATGCTTAAGGACAAATATAAGTGCTACTAAAAACTAACAAAAATTTTAAAACAGGCAAGTACAATATAACTACATTTTTACATGGTTTAAATCATGGTTTTAGTGAAAGCAGCCGGCATTTGAACTCAAGCTGTAGTTTTTCAATCATGAGAATAGTCATGACTTTTCATTATTCAGATAAAAAAATGATTCAGCTTATAGAAACACATTAACAAAGTTAGGAAATGCTTAAATAAAAGCGTCAAAGTATACAAGAATTATAAAGTAATATTTTTTATAAAATAAGGCATGCCATATTATTACCAAATATAGCCAGCCATTTCATCCCAACATATAATATTTCTGTAATAAAAGGCAAAACTACATTTTCCATTGGTCAGTTAAAATCGGGTTTTGATTTACGAAATCACTTTAACGAAATGAATTACGAAACTGATCAAATTTTCTTAAATCAATTTCACTTGAAAGTGACCAAACCAGATTCCAATAATAAAATGATGGAATGAGTAATAATTACCACTTTCTCTTATACGAAATATGGAAAGAGAAGTATTGCAATCGTCTCAAAATTCACCTCAAGCTTTTATTCTCGAGATAAAATGATCGAATGAGTAATGATTACGACTTTCTCGTATATAAAGTATGGAAAGAGAAAGTATTGCAATCTCCAAAAATTCACCTCCAGATTTTGATGAATCTCGATCCACAATCGTATAATGCTAAAAGCATTCAAGCTAGACGACTGAAATTTGGTACGTGATCTTAACACTAAAATCGTAGATTTCTATCAAAGATTGAGAGAAATCCATCTAAGGAAAGTTTATCTGTTTTCTCGCGCATGTGCAGGTGAACATGATAGCCGAAAAAAGCTTCGAGGTAGTTCGATGAAATTTAGCAAATTATTTTATCGTTATACTTCTAGGTCTGTTTGAAGTTTTGGACTAAATCTGCCAAAGGGTTTACAGTCTAACTATGTCAAAAGGATCACCAATAAACGCAAGAAGCTTAATAAATGAAATGTGATATTGACACCAAAATTGTAGATCCGTTTCAAATTTTGGACGCAATCGGTCAAAGGGAGGAAGTACAAAATATATATTATCTGATTTCTCTTCACTTTACGACGAAACTTAACACAGAACGCGATATATTGTGTAAGTAAACAGGAAAGTCGATGGGAGAAAATTCCCATTGGTTACTATAAATAACTAAACCCTTAGAACCCAAATCGCAGCTTAAAAGCAACACCACCTATCTCAATTTTTTGAAATTTCAAAGAGGAAGAAAAACTGAATTTTTCGCGACCAATAACGAATATTTCTGAATTTTTTTACGTCTGGAAGGAACATGAAGTCTCGTGTTTATATCAGATGCTGAAAAAATTGCCTAAAACAGTTACCTAACAGTTGCCTAAATTGTACTGTTTAAATAAATGGGATTATCGTCTCAAACTACAAGAAGTACTCAGAAAGCAGTTATCATCACTAGTAGTACTCATAAGTTGGAAGTGGAATAAGCCAAAGCAAAAAAACAATAAAAGACTCTAAAGCCCTCAGATGTTGGATAAAAAAAACTAAGGATACGTATCATTTGTGAAGAAACAAATGAAAAGCAGGAAAGGATACATAAAATTTAAGGATAAATAAAATGCCATGCATAGATGTTATACACTGTTTGATGGCTTGAATTTGAGAACAAAATAATGTTTCTGCTTTAATTGTGCTTAAAGAAATTGGTGGTTCAATCTGGGTAACATCTTCCTTGATTGGACCGATGACATAAATTTTTAAGCTATTTTTTCTGTTGTAAAGTTTATTTCATTAATAATTAATTACTACAAAAAAATCAACTACTTGTTTTGCATTAAAATTACTTCTCCATCACAGTACATTAAAAGTCACCAGGTAGTTGAAATTCGGCGACTCTTTAGTACATTTGATTTTCCAACTTAGAAAACATTTGCAGAACAAATAATTATTGCTTAAAACATCCAAACCTCTAAAACAAAAGCGTAGAAATGATATCCAGAATCCATAGGTTGTCCAAACTTCCCTCTAAACATGAATATAACCGTTGGAATTTGGGATTCTGTATGTACATTTGACTTTTCACTAAAAGATAATAAATCAATGCTCATGCGTGCAGCTTAAGCATCGCGCGTGCCATTTCAGCGTACAGTCGAATCATCATTCCATTTTCGTTTGACTGTTATCTAAAATATAACGAGCACCATGGATTAACCGCAAGACTATTAACATCCTTGTAGCACTGTTAGATCACAGTTCCGAGTCCTTCAAGCAGTTTCTGGTTGTGATTTATTTCATTTGAAACATCGCAGATTTATCCAAGCTTAAGCTAGATAACACCTGGTAGTTTTGAAACGCACCGGATCGTTTCGCACTATTAACTATTCACGTATTTTGAGGCCATTTCACAACATTTGACGAAGTGATCTTTAATAAATAGGCTTGCCGTTGTTTCACTTGATTTAACCACTGATTGTCACCACTGTGTGAACATCTGTTCAACGTAATGCTTTGATTAAATGAGTGTTAAAGCAAATGTTTCGCCTAATAGGTCTCATTTGGTAGGAAGAAATTATTGAATTAGATGTAGAATTACAAGGGTCTTCGGTTTTCAAAAAAACATTGAATATTAGTATGTTTACTAATGATGACGATATAAGCCATATTCACTAAATACAGGGTGCTCACAAAGTTGTTGTGAATTATTTCATATGAGATATCGTGGAGTCATCTAAGCTTGAGTTACGAGTGCAGTTCAATAAGTATGGCAACAAGCCTTCAGAGAGAAAACCGTTATTCCGAATTCAAAGAGATACACAACCTAGTAAGACACTGGTACATACTACTTCTCCATGTAGTCACTACGGTTGTGGAGGCAATTGTTCCATCGGTACACCAACAAATCAAAACCGTCATAGGAGAAATCAGCGTCATGGCGTGGAGCCACGCCAAAGATTACTTGCTGAACTTCGGCATCAGTTCTGAAATGCCGACCTCCCAGGTGCTTCTTCAAAATTTTTGAAAATCACTTGAGGAAAGGTCCGGAGCATAGGGAGGACGTTTTAGTAACGCTTAGATCCTTACTCGTCTTGCACATCTGTTCTGCCTTTACCGAATTCCGTGTACCAAAATCACACCTGTTTTCGTGACAATACACTTCGCTCCGTATATTTCAACCAATTGCCGATGAATTCAGCTGGGGACATTTTCTTTAAATGCAAAAAACTTATCACACTTCTTACTTCCGATAATGTTTCTTTCAATGCCTCCATATTCTAACTGAGAGACGCTGCCGCAAAACAACTGCATTCACCGGCTGCGTTCAAATGCTGTGATCGTCTCATCTGTCTAGACAGGGAATTTAATTCGCACGGGGAATTCGTACCCCCGTCATAGCTCTTATTACTTATGTGTTTTCAATGAAGTAATTCGAATTTAATATTTTAGTATTAAATATAAATAATTCAATATAATTTTAATATTTCAACTTTTAAGTTCATAGAGACTTGCTATAATTATAAAAATGGAAAATAATTTCCTTTCAAACACATGAGTTTTTTAAGAAAATAAAATGGATATTATTCCTATAATAATATATTCTGATTTGAAAAAAGAAACATCAGCTACCATATATCTTATGTCATTTAACACGAAATTTTCAAATCCATATTGATAAGCCAAAATTGCATAGGCATTAAGTAAATAACTCCTCGCTTCGAGTTCAAACTGTTTCGCCTTTGAAGATATTTAAAATTAGTTTTAATTATATACACAAGTTAATAAGTAAAAATATTAGTATAACCAAATAATTTAATGCGAAGAAACACAATCAAAAGTAAAAAGTCACTTAAACTCAAGACACTAAATTGTTATTTTAAATTCATGGTATTAAATTAATTTATCAATAGATAACAAAAGCCTAATAATGACACTGTAATGGGAAACATATTAGTAGGCACTTTGTAAAAAAAAAACCTGAGAGGCATTTTAAGAATTACATTCTCTTGAATAAAAATTTATTTTTAAAATGTATTCCATTCGCGAAAAAGATTTTCTGTATTTAAATCCTTGATAGATAAAAACCGCAATAATTAATAGTAATAAATTATTTTTTATTAAAACAATCAATGCCGTAGGGAATATATTTTAAATGCAAATGGAAGTTTTAATGACAAATCTAAATTAAAGTCTCTGAAAAAGATTCGAAGTCTTACTAGAGAAATGAGTTTTTGAATTATATATCTGACTTCATTTGGGAAAGACGTATATATCGAAGCACAACTATTACTTTTATTAACATGCAGTAATCAGGACGGTAACTTCTTTATTTCCCCTATGTTAATTAAAAATGTTGTTTTTAATTAAATTTACTTTGTTTATTCCAGAGAACAATTCAAATATTCAATTGTCAATTGTTGTTTATATTTAATTAATAATTAAAAAAATAATTTTTTAAAAAAAGAATTCATTGCTTTGTTCCTGAATAAAAATGTATAAGTAGCCAGTTTCAACTAAACAAAGGATTTTAAAAATGTTTTTAAAATCTTATGTTGATATTCAGGAAATTTTAATGTGTTTTATCTTAAATAATCGCTGGAATCGATGACAGTAATGTTATTCATTAGAATAGCATTCACCTATCTTTAAAAAATGTTATTATGTTATTTTTATAATTGTTCTTTAATGATGCGAAAAATTAAATTGTAATTAATGAAAAATAGCAAATTAAGCAAAATCAAAATTTACACTTCAATGTTAAATATAGAGGAAACTGTGTATAATATATTACTGTGTATAGAGGAAAATTAGAATTCCCCTCTACACATAGTATAATTTAAAAGTAATTTATGCGAATGTAAAAAATAATTTTTGAGAGCAAAGGAAGGCTTAAATTTTCTAAGAATATTTTATTTGCTTCAGATAGAGTAATAATAAACAATCTTCTGAAAAGCCTTATTGGTTCTGAATAATTTAATATTTATTTACCGTTTAGAAGAAAATCTAACCCATACAAAACAATCTGTATCCATCATACGAGTTGTGACTAGAAAATAACATTACTATTGATGTTAGAACAGAACGACCAGCAACTAAAGGACAAACGACGCATGTATAAGTCACATGCGCACCCATATCATCTGCTAAATTTTCAACCCCGCATATCGCTCCATTCAGTTGCAACCTTAGTTAGAATTGATTCCTCAGGGCTAACCCTGAACATTCAGTAGTACTCCGCTACACGCAAATTCCGCGGTTCCATACCAAAACCGGCCATCAGTCTGAAAATCCGATAAGATTTGGTGTGGTGCGGCAGAAAAACTGGATATCCAACTTGTCTTGAAATCAAAGCGCTCCATTTGGACTTCCGGGCCATAAGTGCTGAAATGCGACCGGTGCACATACGTGGCGGAGAGGGGGGCTTTTTCGCTTTAGAGGAAATCAGAGCGAGCGAGGGTTCTAGTTTTGAAGAGGTTTGCGCAGAACGACCTGTGAAAAACCTACTAAATGGATGGGTTGAAAAATGAAATGGTGTGGTGTGCCACTGCGCCATTTGCGTGGAATGGAGCTATTATGAATGACGGGCTTAAGTAATCAGAAGGAGCAGCGTGTTAACGTGAAATTCCCCATTAAACTTGGGAAATCCGCGTCAAACTTGTTCGCTGTTACAAAAAGTGAACGTAGATGATTTTCTTGCCACCTACACAGGTTTTTGACTGGTTTAAATGGTTCAAAGAGTGTCGAGAAAAAGATGGGTGATGATCCATGTCCTGATTGACTAAGTTCGACAAGTATTTCTGACTTCAGAGGAATTGTGCACATTGATTGGGTACCTAAAGGTCAAACAGTCACCCAACAATATTATACAAATATCCTTACTACTCTATTTGGACGGGTACGGAGGAAACGAGCTGATCTGTGGAAAAAGAAATGATTGTTTCTTCACCAGGACAACGTCCCAATCCACAATTCACAGTTTGGCAAGACATTTTTGGCCAAGTACGGGATCCCCATCGCAGAACATAAAACCCTACCATACAATCTCACCCGGCGTGACTTCTTCCTATTCCCCATGGTCAAGTCAGCTCTAAAAAGCACTATATTTGAGATTATAGATGTAGTGAAAGCAAAAGCAACGGAGGTGATGAAAGGGCTTTCAGAAAGTGACCCGAAGCACTGCTTCACAGTGGGCAATTCGTATAAAGCGGTGTAGGGATCGATTAAGGGAGAACATTGAAGGCGATATTATGAAAATTGTAAAAAATAATAAATGAATAAAGCATCAGTCTGATTTATTTTTAGCCACACCTCGTATTGCACGTAAATGTGCTCTAGATTCCTTTTGCTCTCTAGCTCATTTCCTTTCCTTTTATTTATTATTGTTTCAAGCAATGCTATTTGCACAGTAATCCATTAATGCCCAAATTAATTTAAAGCTTAGATTTCAATAAATTTCTAATAAACTATGTTTAAAACACCAAGATTAAGTTATGTGTGAAGTGAGAATAAAATCAGAGAAAAATAATTTTTGGTTTTCTTTTTTTCCCTTTTTTTGAAAAAATAGAAAAAATCGGTAAAAAATCATTTTAAAAAACTTCTTTGCATAAATCATAAAGATTTTTAAAATATAAGTCTGAACTCTGAGATAAAATATCAAAAAATGAAAAAATCATTTTCTAATTTCTTGCATCACCTCAAAAATTAAACAAAGGAAGAATCGAAAAATTTCAAAATGACGACATTTTGACTTCAAAACTTGGCTAACCGGTGGTATATTCCTGTTGAAAACTGTTTAGGAATTTGGTAATACCTATTGACTTCACACAAAAATCCAAAAGAGGCAATGGAATGCATTCGGTTTAGCCACGGAAGCGGAATGTAACTGTTCTATAAATAGGATGCTGGGCGCTGACGGGTTAAATGGTGGTTGTCATCCCATTCCTCCTAACGGCCGCGATGACCTGGTGGTAAGGTATCAGCTTCGGGATCGGAAGGTTCAAAATCTAATTCTAGCAATATCTGTCGTGTATGTGGGCTTAAATCTGACTTCGGAGGTTAAACATTCTCCTGCTAGTGTGGTGTGGAAGTTTATAGTGGACGTTGGAGTGCAGGTATCATCCTCTTCATCTAACGATGGTTCAAAAGTGCAAGGTCCCTCCTAAAATAGTCCTTGAGTAGCTTCAAAATAGGACATTCATTTAATTAAATTAAACTATTCCATTCCTCATAAGGTAATTATGATGAAAACATTTTTCAAGAAATAAGTGCTTAAATTCAATTATGAACAACAAAATAAAATATTTGAAATAGGCAGTGATGATCCCGATGACTTTACGCTAACTGGAACACAATCTTTTGTCAGTTTACACAACAGAAATTTAAAATTTTCCCGACTCACAGTCGAAAATCTTATTGCCGGAACAGACGTTCTGATCAGCTTTGTTTCTCAGTAACAACTACGAACAAACACACTTTTAAAACCTTCCAGAGCTAAACGGTCCACTGGTTGTGTCAAACTGATGACCTTCATCGTTTGACTGCATGTGATAATAAGATCATTATTATTTATCCGTTTATCCCTACAACCATTACCAGCGATATCTAATTAAATTCTGAAACTGTAATTAGTTAAATCCAAAATGATAACGCGATCACAATTTGTATCTCGTAGATATTTGAAATTCGAATGTTAAGTTATTCTTCTGCATTTCCCTTAATTGTATTCGCTCTTATGTGGTTCACGGTTTCTGTATGAATTCATTAGAGTAAAGGTTTCCAACCTGTGGTCCGCGTATTCGCAGGGATACGAGAAAGTAATGTTAATAATGGAGGAAAACACAAAACATGAGAAATTAAAATGAAAAAAATTATAGAATTTTCTTTCCCCAGTCTCTTATGAAAAGTCAAAATTGTGCAAGTCCAAAAGCCAACTAACGAAATAAGAAAAAGGAAGGGAATGGATTGAGACTTGGTAGATAATTGGTAATTGGTTGTCACCAGCGCTGCCCACCACCAATTATCTATATATTAATATGTGAAGAAAAACCTTTGTACTCCTTTTTAAGCACATTGCGCGCACGAAGGAGTGTGAGATTTGGCATAGTTAAAGTTCATATGGAGAAGAAGTGCAGAAAGATAAAATTGATATATAATATGTGTTACAAATACATTAAATAAAATAAAATAAAGCATTCATTGTTTACGTTCATACATTGTAAAAAATTAGCGGATTAAATGCGGAGTAAATTTGATTTGTAATTGATTTAATCCCTCCGTAGTGAAATCCACTCCAATAGGGAGTTTATTTAGATTATTTATAAAAAAAAAACTCTTCAGAGTGAAATACAAAATGCGGATGATTTAAATCTGTCAATGTCAAACACATATTTGTCTGTGGTCAAACAGTCGCACAGAGTAGAGATTGTATCAAAGGAATTTATATATAGTATGTATTACTTAAATAAAATGCATTAAATTAAATTAAATAAAACATTCATGGAATGAATGTCAAAGACATAAAAGTCTGTGGTCAACAGTCGGACAACATTTATTTTTTTTAACCGCCCGGGTTTGTTTTTTTTTTGTTTCAATAAAAAACATATTAAAAAATACGAAGCACGTATTCTTTATTTCATTTTTCATTTTTTGTATTAATTTTTTATTTGAGTTTTATATAATTTGAAAAAAATAGGCAAATTAACTGTGTAGACTTGACGAAACCTAGCCAGTATAGCAATAAAATAACCAAGAAAATGTAAAAAAAACGCGTTATTGTTTTTTAAATATGACTTAGCCAAGCTATAACTTATTTTTCCTATCTTTCGTATTTTTCAAATAATTCAAAAATTAATGCATAATGACGTATTTGTACATTCTCGCAGCTGACGTAATAGAACAAAATTCAAAACCATTATATGCAATGATTATAGAGGTATACTCTTTGACAAAAAAACCTCAATAACGTTCAAAAATTTAATTAATTACGGTCGAATTTCGAGCGCTGGGCGACCTCTAGTATTATATTATTATGCATGAGTCATGCATGTCTTCGCAAAAGTTGTAGCTTCACTAGGAGCCGCTGTTCTTTCTATGGTTTTTCTTTGCATTTATCATTAAGGATTATCGTGAAAAATCCCGCATCCTTTCAAAGCTTCTTGTTTTGACATCTTAAATTAAAACGCGATTAAAAGTAGGCGTCGTTAGTTGTTCGATTGCATGCACAGTGAATATAAAATCTTCAGAAATTGAGCTTCATTTTTTGTGATTGCTCAATTTAAAGTTCTTATCTTTAGAGTGACTTCCTTTTGCTATTGTTTGATTTCTCAAAATGGAAAAATGGTTGAAAACTGAAACTCTTAGGAGAGGGGCAATTAGTATTAAATACCAAACTACTGATTCAGCAGCGTCGGAGATAACTGTGGAGCGGACTTATGGGGATCATGAGAAAGTGAAAGAAGATCAGAGTGGAGCAATTGATTCAGGTAAGAAATAAAGTTGTAACTTGCATTGAAATGCAAACTGCTGATTCAGGAGCATCGGTGATAACTGTGAAGCAACCTAATGATGATCATAAGAAAGTGAAAGGGAACCACCGTGGAGCGACTGATTCAGGTAAAAAATAAAATTGGCATTTTAGAAAAAACTCAAAACATCAATGAGCTTCCGAAGAAGATGAAATATAGTGAATTTCCATATAACACAGTCGAATTTGTATCATAGGAAATCGTAAGAGAAAATTCTAACAACAGAATTTTTTTCGTATAATGCAAATAATGTCAAGCAAACATTTTTCGTCATTGGTTTAAAGTTTGTTTTTTAATCTTTTGAGGGGCAGACCCATGACGTTTGCACATTTCGAATTTTTTTTCCATATCTGCGCCACTGCTTTTATTTTTATTTCAGATTTATTTTTTTTAATCCGACAAAAGGGGCCAATTCATGGTGTCACCCTATTCGCGTCAAGGGCTACACGGTAATTTTGGAATCCATTGCACTTCCTATTCGAAGAAAAAGATATGACATCACAGTACAGTGTAAGACAGAGTGCTGTTAAATTACATGCGCAATTACGCATATCTCTCTCGGGCTTTACACACTTTTGGGTAGGCCAGGTCGGTGTGAGTGTCTATGCGCAGTTACGCTCAGAAGGTGACTATGATTCAGCGCGAATTGATCCTATCAAGAAATTAAATTTTAAAAATTTTAATACGAGATGTGGCACAATGTTCGAAGATCCCGGTTGTATGAAAAACAGTAGTTCACAATATGTATATCATGCTATATGTTAATGTGCTTTTTGTAACAAATACACTATACGGGAGCCTATTATAATTCATTAGGGACTAAGCAACAGGAATAGCACGGTACTTTGGGAATTGTGTCTTTAATTCCTTTTAGGTCTAAGTCCAAAATGCTTAAA
The DNA here is from genome assembly GCA_013235015.1 of Araneus ventricosus. Classification (NCBI taxonomy): domain Eukaryota; kingdom Metazoa; phylum Arthropoda; class Arachnida; order Araneae; family Araneidae; genus Araneus; species Araneus ventricosus. The sequence continues at coordinate 67,125 of BGPR01003027.1, forward strand.
ATTTGTCTTAAATGTATCAGATCTCTTAAAAGCGAGCACTTCATACAATGATTGACTGTGAGGATGATTTTTTTTCAGCCTTCCTCTTTTAGCCTGAAAGGAATGAAAAATCCCTGGAGATCTACCGACCACCTTAAATCCCTCTACCTCTGTCTAATCATTCGGTTAGAATGGTCTCTATTCCTGGTACCAGTTGGAGCTCTTTAGGATCTGTAAAAAAAATCTCGAAGACGACGAGATCTTTTGGGAATCCCCAGAGGAGAGTCGGAGGAGGGTACGTTTAATGTGGTAGAGCTTTCTTGAGAAGTGGTTTTCGCTCTCTGATCCTTGTTTTTCCTGGTAACTCGCATGTCACATTATGTGCAGTGGCATTTCCTGGGGTTTCGAAACTTTCTACCATTAAACTCCTTCATGAATAAATGCGTGGATCATTCCAAAGGGAGACGGGTCAAATTGGATATCAAACCACTGAAGGTATAAAATTCTTTTCGAAAAAGTTTTTTCGGGTTTTCTTTCTCGTTTCGGCTTTCGGCTGATTCGCAACAGATGTGTTTAATTGCGTTGGGAGCTGGACTTTAACGACTCGAGAAAAGCTCGTCGTGTATTTAACTTGAAATTATTTACCGTTTTATCTTTGGCGGGTTTTTTTTATCTCAGGATTCTCTTCGAAAGCTCTGGATGGTATTTAATTTTTTTAATATAACTTTGTATTAAGTATTATTTTATCAAACTTCGGGAACAAAATCTGTGTCACGTTTTGGTCATGACTCTTTTTTTAAATAAAGGAAGTAATTAACGATTAAAACGGTTTTCCTTTTATCTTAAATGTTTTCAAAAGCATTTCTTCTTAGATTTAACTGGTTTAAGAAATATTTCATGCAAAATAAAAATAACTTTTGAGTATCCGAACATTATTATTTTACTTTTGTATTCAAATCCTTTAAAGGATATTTTTTCTAATGATGATAGATGAAATGGATACTTGGTATTCGGATTGATTTAAGAGAAGATTCGTTTAAATTTACAAGTTAAAACAAATTTGATTTTCAATACAGTATTTATACAATACCTAATAGATGACAGATATACAGGATGTTCACAAAGTCTCCTTACAGATTCAAGATTTTATTAAGAAAACAAATAAATAGACAAATCTACAAAAATCATTATTAAATAGGGGGTAGATATTGAATACTTTTTCCTCATTTAATACACCTCGATATGGGCACCATTCATTGCACGATGCACATCAAAATAGTGCTCGATTTTTTTTGCCACACACATTTGTTCTTACCATAGCATCATCAAAAGTAGCAATACCATCAGATATCTTTTAATTCAAGTTATTAATGTCCCTTATCTTTGTTTGACACACGAGATATCTTTAACAAAACTTTACAGAAAAAAGTTCAGGGGAGTAAATTAAATGCAAACCCTTTTAATCTTCTTTTATCACTTGTTCGATAGCATAAAAGAGAGTAAAAGACAATTTATAAGTTTACAAATGCAAGTTCTTGTGCACTTGCACTGTTTAACTTTGTAACTGTAACTGTCTAGAAGTAGTATAGATGAATTTTGCAGAAGTCCTTCTTGTCATCTGACCACTATTCAAAATGATGACATCCGTTATAAAAAAAGCCCTAGTGTAGCTTCAAAATGCGACATTAGTCTAACTTAACTAAAACTGCCACTTAAGGGAGAGTCACCGCATTTGGACTACCTGGACATTTTTTAATGTACAGTGTTAGAGAAGCAATTTTAATAAAAAATAAGTAGTCCATTTTTTTGTAGTTTATCTTCGAAACAATGTAATTATTTTTTTATGAAATACATTTATAGTTGGAAAAAAATCTCTAAAAACTGTATTCTCGTTCCAATCAAGGAAACCGGTTGCCCAGATTTGACCACAGGTTGTCTAGAATGGACCACCACATTCTTTAAGCACAACTAAAACAAAAATATTTTTTATTCTCAAATTCACACCAGAACTCACCGCATGAGCCTAAGTATGGCATTTTATGCACTGTATCACATCCTCTTCTCCCTTTATTTCCTCACAAATGATACAAATGAAAAATATCCTTACATTTTATTCTTTTTTATCCAATATTTGATCGTTTTAGTGTCCTTTTATTGTTTTCTTTTGCTTTGACTTCTTCCATTTCCAATTTTTGAGAACTACTAGTAGTGATAACTGCTTTCTGGAGAGATATTCCTGTAGTTTAAGATGTCAATCCCCTTTATTTAAACAATCCAATTTAGGCAACTATTTGTGGTCCAATCCAGGTAATTTTTTGACAAGAAAAAAATTCCCCTAACCTTATTTTTAAACTATTTAAACAAAATTATCAGAGTCAGTTGTAGCCAAATAAATTACCGACCTATTTACTTTAAAACGGAGTGAAAGTTTTTTGTCTTTTGTTAAAATAATTATTTATTGTAACTAAATCTAAAAACTTGTTCTCTAGCCGTAACCACGTAGAAATGATCACTTAAAAATGATTTTATGTACTTCATTTACACCACTGCAAAATAATTTGCCTATTTTATAACCCAAATATTTAATAGAATTGAAGTAATGATTCCTCTCCAATCTAGGCACAGATCGAATTTCGGCGACTCTCCCCTATATCATTTTTATATAGCATTGTGTTTCCATACTTTTGAATAAATTACAACAGAACAATTACTGCAAATAGTTATCCGAATGATTTTTCAGTATTTTCATGCATCAAGAGAAAATTCAACTTCTATTTCCTGATATTTAACAAAATCGTAGTTATTTTTACATCTTGAGTTTTCCCAGTCTTAAAAGAGATCTTACCGTTTCTCAAATGACGGAGTAAAAACAACCAGAGTGTTTCAACAAGATAAAACACGGCCACTTTCAGGATTAAATGCCCAGGATTCCTTCAAAGTCACATTTCCGTGAAGACGGACTAGAACTGATGATTCAACATCGTGGCCGCGACGATCGCCAGACGTAATCCCATTAATTTTTTTTCCTGGAAAATTTTATCAAGAACAAAGTTTAGAACACGCGGGTAAGCTTGATATCGAGACATTCATCAAAAGAAATGGGAGTTTTAGTTGAATCTAATGCTGTTGCGACCATTCGACAAATTGGCAGAAAATTAAACAGAAAATCGAAAATAACTTAAATACTCACTGAGCAACAAACTTTCAAAGTGATTTTTAATCACTGCGCTTAAACTAACTTGTTAAGCTTTTCTGTAATATGGGAAGGCATTCTCTCTAACTTTTTCATAATTTTAGACGGCTGTGCCTGCCTCCATTGACGAAATAAGAAAAAAAGGTCTGCGGTTGATCAGTTAAGTATATAAATAGATACACTTAACAAGTCAGTCTGTTTATGTTGTTCCAAATTTTATGCCTGATAATGTAAAATTTACATGAATATAAAAATATCATGTAATTGCATGATTTTTATTTCCTTAAACTTGCTCATAACTGATTGTAGCTTTAAAAGTACGTATACGTCTTTACTAAATTGTGTTCTAAATTAGAATTTAATCAACCTGCGGTTGTTTATCCCGCAATTTATGCGAGTGGGAAGTTAATTTATTTTCTACTGCATCCTGCGATTTTCTCTAAATTGATGTTAACTCATTTATTTATATAAAAAAGAATTTCTTTGAAAAGTCTGAAAGCCCTGCGATATGTTACACAACGGTGTCATTTCACATTCACATAAAGCATGTCAAATATGTGCACCAATTTAAGTTTGAGACCCATTTCGTGTCTTTCAAGAAGAAACAGAACATGAAGGCACAACGCAAGTTTAATTCGTAGTTAGATGGTAGATGACGTGCGCATTTGTGTTAGTCGTGTTACTGTGACGTCAAGTGAGTTGATTCCATTCTAAAAGTAAAAGGTTTATTTCGTCACTTAAAAAGCAACACCACCATCTCAATTTTCCGAATTTCCGGAAGAAAAAAACTGAATATTTCGCAAGCAAAAATGAATATGGCGGATATTTTTTCACATCTGGTATGAACATGAGACAGATGTGGAAATGATACATGTTGTACAGATGTGGAAAAAAACTCCGGTCATATTCGGTTTTGGTTTCGAAAAATTAAGTGTATTCTTCCTCTTGAAAAATTCAGAAATTTGAGATAGGTGGTGTTGCTTGTCAAACGATGATTTCAAATGGTAAAAATGTCAATACAGTCGACGCTCGTTATAACCACCATACATTATAAAGACCATTCCATTATAACGACCAGTGATAAAATCCCCAACTGTGTTTCCCTATGCACAATGTTATTTTACTTCCGGTATAACGACAGTACAGTGTCATCTAATCCCAATACAACGTCCAAATTCAGCTAACACTCTTCCCGGTATTTTTCGAAAAAGAACATGTTTCTAAACGTAAATGACCTTGATTATTGTATTGCCAAGCTTCGTAGATGCAGAGTCTTCAGTGTTACAGTTCAACTTTGACGGGGGGGGGAGAGAATTGCCACTCACCACAGCGCGGAAATTAGAATAGCCTAGAATAAAAAAAATGTGTCAAGTGCTATTGAGACTTTAAAATGTTTTTTTGAAAGGCAGAACATTATTTATCATCTTTAACTGAAATGGAAAATTATGTTTTGCAAAAAGCACATATGCAGAAAAGACAAACAACCATTTCTGATTTTTTCTTTAAAAATAAGTTGAGTATTTAGTTGGAATCTCTTTAAAAATCGCCAATTTATATGGAACTGCTGAGCGTGCATGTGTACAGTTTTTAATTATATCCACTATAGCGACCACTCGTTATAAAGACCTTTTGCTGTGGGACGCAGAGGGTCGTTATAACGAGCGTCGACTGTATTTACAAAACTAAACATATACAAATCATGCATATAAATTTATGTTTTAGTGTGTAATAAATTTATTCCCATTCTCTTTCTCCCACTCTCAATCTTGGTTAAGCAGTTTTACTCACTTCCGACTTTTTTATATCCTCGAATTTTACTTCCAAACAACTGAAAAGATAATAAACTACAAGAATTTTAAATTGCATTATTACCAAATAATGTTTGCATTGTTATTATTTATTTTTGTAGATGTTTCTAAAGATATTTTCTAAAATATTCTCCTTCACAGAATGAACCATTGATGCAAAGTTGTGCAATAGTATTTGTTTCTATACAGGTATAATGAAAGTTTTTTACGTTGAACCTTCTGAAATATTCATAAAAGCTATCTTGGATTGTTAAAAATTTGTTGCCCAATTTGTTTAGTGATTATCCGATTAAGCACAAATTTCACAGCGGATTCATTCATGTTTAAGTGATATAGGTGAAATACGCCGCGTCAATTTAATCCATTGCGCATCCTGCAGGACAAAAAGGACGTGACGTCACATCACAGCTTAGACAAAGAGCAGTTAGATGCCAGACTTAATGAGCAATTACATTTACTATGTAGCTGTAACTCTTCTAATATTGAGTTCATTTCTTCCTCTTCTCCTCCATATTTGCGAAGGTGACACGAATGCTTACCTTAATGTGATTTTCAGATAGGGGGAGATGGGGAAGATTGATACGCGGGAACATTGATATTGTTCTTAAATTTTGATTATTGGAATGGCTCAAGATGCTCATATCCCCTCATATATATGCCACTGTAACCCTTAACACACGGTGTATTTTTCGGCCATCTTAAGTCAAAAGTTAATTGACAAATGAATCAAACCACTAATCTTCTAGTCGAAGTAAATTTTACTTTAAGTACGTGTTGTGTGATTTCACTAATTACGTTTTCTTGTCAGGAAATAACTCCAAAGGTAGGAAAAAACATTAATTTTTCTGAACTATATTAAGTTTTGAGGTTTTTTAGCTTTGATTTTTCGTGACCACTTGTTTTAAGTAAAAAAATTTCTTGGAGCAGATTGATACAGTTGACTCCGGGACGCATTGATACGCATCTTCGGTGTGTATCAATGCGCCTTAACAGCAACTACTTTGCAAAATCGTCTTCAGAAATGGAAAAAACGCAAAAATAAACTATCTAAGAGAAACACACAATTAAATATTTGTTTTAAACAATGAAAACGGTTTGAATTTCTTTGCTAAAATGAAAAGTATTGTTGTAAATTAGGTTTAAAATATTTTTTACGAATTTATTAAAATTGGGAAAAATGTACGGCAACTTAATTAATATTATCGAAAAGATAATTTTTGGTATTTTCAGATGGTGTGAAAATTATTTTTGTGCTATATTATTTTCGTAAGTCATCAAAGAAGAACGCAAAAATTTCCCTTAATTTTTAATTAATTAAAATTTCCAAAAACGGCTTCGAGGCTCAAATTCCCTCCCTCCAAAGTATTTTTAAAGACACACACACATTCGCCTTTATTATCTGTAGAGATAAATTATTTTCTGATGCATTATTGTTTCCTTTTTCCAGTCTCATTAAAAATGTTGAATTTTGATTAAAATAAACGTTTTTTACTCTGCTAAACTTTTAAACCTTGATTTGGAATATATTTATTGATGAAACACCTTTTGTTTTGATCCCAGGTCTATTAACCATCATTATTTTCAATATTTCCGTGTTTATCAATGTACTCGTTGTGTGGGGTCAGATCGATACAAATCCAATTTTAGGAAAAAAGTGTAATAAATATTTTATTATTTCATTTATAACCAAAACTCGACTGAAATCCTACATTAGATTAACAAATGCATAAATATAGTGTATTAGTTCTAACTATTCTCGTTGGTAAAATTATTTCTTAGCTTTCCAAAAAAAGTGTAACAATGTCCCCGTGTTCCCCCTATATTAAATAACATGCGCGATTACGTTTGACATGCGGCTGCGATTCTTCTGATATTGAGGTAATTTCTTCCTCTTCTCCACATTCGCGAATGGCACACTAGTGCTAACCTTTGTATTATTCTCAGATCTGTTAAATGACATGCGGCTCTGACTCTTCTGATATTGAATTCTTTTCTCCTTTTTCTCCTTCACACTTGCGAAGGTGACACGAATGCTAACCTTTATGTTATTTTCAGATATGTTAAATGACATGCGCGATTACGCTTGACACGCGGCTGCGATTCTTCTGATATTGAGGTAATTTCTTCCTCTTCTCCACATTTGCGAATATCACACTAGTGCTTACCTTTGTGTTATTCTCGGATCTGTTAAATGAAATGCGACTCTGACTCTTCTGATATTGAATTCATTTCTTCTTCTTCTCCACACTTGCGAAGGTAACACGAGTGCTTACCTTTATGTTATTTTCAGATATGTTAAACTGCATGCGCAATTACGTTTGGCATGTAGCTGTGACTCCTACAGCATCGACTTCATTTCTTCCTTTTCTCTTCAACCATCGCAATGGAGACATGTGTGCTTGTTTTCAGAATACCATCATCTAGCTTTATAAACTTTATGATATTCTTTTTGAGCAGTAATATTCAAAACTTACATGGCAGGTTCCCAATTTTGTATCATTGCCTTCTCTTTCTGTTGTTTTATTGGCAACTTTATCCGATAGCTCATTTCCATCTATTTCCTCGTGGTCTTTTATGCATTGGCGTTCAGCATTTTTTTTCCATCTACTAGATTCTAATTTTTTTTTCGCTTGCGTATTTTTTTAAATTCAAATTCAGTCTAGTTTTCAGAACCGGCGAGATACAGGATATACGTTTTCAGCTTCTAAGATCCTATTTATTGCCCAGAAGAGGGATTATTAAGATTTTATTTGTATTTCATGATGGAAAAAAATTTTGCAGACCTATTTCCATCTCAAAAATTTCGTCGTCCCCCCAAAATTATAAAATATTCAAAAAAACGAAGCGTTAAGTAATGATAAAAAATATATAAATTCGATTTAAAATAGTTTTCCATGACATTTTTTTTGCGATGTTTTAAGCCAAAATGGTTCACTTAACTATTGTTTTGCTTTCAAGTACTAAGGAATCAGAAAGAAGTTGGTATTTTGAGGAATTCATTTTAGTTATAATAATATAGCCCATTTTGAAGCTACGCGAGGGTTATATTGCTATGGACTTTATAATTTTGAACCGTCGTCATATGATGGCACCTGAACCGTCACAACCCTGTTCTAAGCTTTCACACCACACCAAACGTTAATATAGTTATATTAACGCCCCATTTTGAAGCAACACGAGGGCTATGTTGGAACGGACCTCGTAATTTTGAACCGCGGTCAGATGACGAGGACGACACCCTCCTCTCCACACCAAAGGACGAACGTTTCTCCCTTGACCGATTGAACGTCCAGCACGTATGCACGGCGGATTTTCGATTGGTTCAGGTCTCGAACCCGTTACACTCCAACTACGAAGCCGGGATTCTGCCCTGAAGCCACCGTGGCCCTGACGTTTATTTGAACCCAATACTGTTAAGCAAGATAGCAAGATACCAATTGGGTTCATGACTGACATGTTAAGAAACCTGGCCTGGAGAATAATATTATTCCTGAAAGTTTATCCTGGTTAACAGCTTTATTGCCATGCATCCTAGAAACAAATATTGGCACGATCCAGCATGGAAGAGACGTTATTAAGTATTAGCAGTGGCATGGTAGTAGAATCGCGGCTTTCAGACCTGAGTGCTGCGGATTCAAAACCCAGTTTTGGTCAAGATCTTTATGGGCGTTTATACGGAGAATTTTCAGTCGGTCGTTGGAAGTCAAACTTCCTACACGATGTGTAGTGTGAAATTTTGGATAATACCTAGAGGACTAAGGCTGAGAAACACGAACGAGAGGAAGAAGGTTGCAGTTTCTATCATCTGGCTGTACTCTTAACTAGCGTTGTTCAAAAACTGCTAGACTGATGTGCTCTTTAGCAACGGATTACTCACTGCGACCAGCTGGCTTCGGATCAATGCGAAACACAAATATGGGTCAGATTTCCCTAAAAGTGGTGCAGAGGGGCAAACTATTGCTATATAGGAGCTAAGTAGGACTTTTACCTAGGTGGCCCAAGATTTCTTTGATCCAGCAGAAGATACCATACTTTAACAATGAATTTCTGCCTCAGATGCTACCTAAGTCATTTTGACCAACAGAAGATCCCGTACTTCCCCGTAATCATGAGACCTTGACTCGTGGACTTCGATATGTTAGACTAAGTGCGATTATAACAGCCATCACTTTGCAGAATAACTGCACTAGCTCAAGCGCCGTCCTGCTCATATGCTCATAGCAATCAGATTTATCCCCGTATAGTATTCGTATAACTTCAAAACGGTATGCTAAACTGACAAATCAATTTAATCATTCAGCTTGAAAAATATTTTACAGACGAGTATTTCTAGTTTTTAGCAAATACTACCATATTGTTTACCAAAGGCGCATTTTCGGATAGGTGACAGAGGCGAGCGCCTCGTGCCTCGAGATCCTGAAGGAGGGGGGGGATTCTATTCGACGTACATGGTAGTTCTAAGCCGATTGCGAATTTACGACATTGGGTAAGGGAAGAGACTCAAAATAATTTAGCACCGGTAACCTCACATTGTAAAAATCCACCTCTGCTTCCAATGCTCTGTCAAAGTGAAAATTTCTTATCGATTTTTATCTTTTAGCTTTCCGAATCGACCTGGTTTCGTATTCTTCCTTTCTCGTAACTCTAAGATAGTCAACTCAAGGCTATAAACTTTACACAAAAGATTCTATCATCAACAAGTAAATACCTAATTTAACTAAACTCAATTTTCTTTTTACAGAAAAAATAATGAGAAAATTCTCTGAAATCCGTCTAGACTCCTTGATAAACAACTACTGTACACATTTAGGGGGCTTTAAGCTCAAAAGTAACAAAGATGTTTTATCTGAACAATTTGAAGAACTGGAATAGCGTGTCCTAGAAAGGATCTGGGGTTTATCTCAAGCATTTCCATGAACCGTATTGCTGTTATTTGCCCTTCGTTTAATTCGTGCGTCGAATTACAGAATTTTTGATATTTAAATCTGTGGCGGCATCTGGCAACATCCTGAATTGCGATTTTATGCAGATCGGATCCGCCCTCTTTGATGTCGCCTATCAACCAATAGCGTCGAGCATGTTGCTGTATATAAGCACTGATTGTTACTGTTCACTCTCTGCTGTGCTTTGCTCTTCCTTGTTTGTATTATTTGATTAGCTGTATAATGATTTAGTATATTTTAATTTAATTGTTTCATTAAATTTTTTATTTTATTAACGAGTAGTCTTGATTCGACTTCGTCACCAGTCACAAGCGATGGAATACTTCTGATTTTAGTGAATACAGGTATGATAGATCGGAAGCCGAGTTAGTATCGTGCAGGTTAACATGTCGCACTTGATCGTCGATAGTTGTATGTGCCGACTGCTTCAGCATCTACATAAATAAATCTCGCTTCTATCAATCCTGGAGAAGTTAACTTGACCTAGACATAGGACCACTAGAAGTTACAAACCTGTAATTAAGTCAAAGTAGCAATTCATTTAAAAGACACGTTTAAGTACCTCAATGTGCTTTACCTCCTTGTATGGATTCTTCACTGGTTGACAAATGCTAAGGGCCATTTTTAAGAATTCGAAAAATTTGGACTTAATAGGAATACAATGGTTCGCAATCAGTTGCTGAGAATCGTGGAGACATACTATAGTCGGAACTCACATTTTACAGTGAAAATTCGGTCACGAGGGCAATTAGGGGGCCGCCAGAAAGGGATGAAGGCGAAAATGGAGTTTGACCCCTCCTGTTTCACAGAAAGCTGATAACGAGATGTAACTTTCATCAGTGGTTACGTCTGATGTACATAATATTTGCGTGCATTTACGTAAACACAGCACAAATATTCGGGAAGATATAAAGATTTTCTTAAAAAATCCCTAATTTTTTCCGCATATTTTTTTGTTATAACATGCAGTTTTCAACCAAATTGTACGAAAGTTACAGAATATTTGACAATATATGAAAGAAGCTTTGTATTAAAATTTGAATTAAATAATTTGGATATTACAGGAAATATGAGCATTTTTAGCAAATAATTTTTTACTGCGCATGTGCGAAACGTAGCGAAATTTTTCTTCCATAAATTCAAAGCCAGATATATAGGGCAACTTTCACAAATGTAGCGTAATTTTTCTTTCTTAACTTCAAAGCCAGATATATAGGGACTTTTATAAAAATTCCAATTCAATACCATTAGTATTCAGAAAGATATCGGCTTTGCAACTTGGTGAATTTCGGTACACTCTAAGAGAAACTAAATGATGAGGGTTCTTGCACAAACTGATATTTTTTAAACTTGAATCTTCGAATAGTAATCGTCGAACTGTAATTTAAATTATATATTTAACTTATATGTATACATGAGTATTCAGGATATTCCACTTCCATAAAATTCACTATTACTGTTCGAAGATTCAAGTTTAAAGAATATCAGTTTGTGCAGTTTGTCCACCGTTAGTTGCAATGTCTAATAGATACACATGCAATCTGCATCTATTAGCTGTTTCTCAAAGCATTGCAATCTGAACTTTTTTTAAAGAATACTCATTCGGAATAATTATTACAGTTATAAAGGAAAATTATCAAAATCGGATGAACATATCTTAGAATAGATTTTATTATCCGCGAAATACATTTCGACCATTTAAAGACAAAAATTATTGTGTTAATGGAGGATTAAAAGAATCATGCTTATAACCCCTTGACCTACGAATTTATTTAACCTCCTGATTAGAAGACACTCCCAATTTTGGGCATTTATTGCTATTACACAGGTTGAAAAATGCTAAGGACCCTTTTTAAGATTTCGAAAAATTTGGACTTAATAGGAATACAATGGTTCGCAATCAGTTGCTGAGAATACTGGGGACATACTATCTTCGGACTCACATTTTGCAGTGAAAATTCGGTCACGAGGGCAATTAGGGGACCAACAGAAAGGGATGAAGTTAAAAATGGAGTTTGACCCCTCCTGTTTCATAGAAAGCTGATACCGAGATGTAATTTGCATTAATGGCTATGTTTGATGTGCATAATATTTGCATGCATTTTCGTGAACTCAGCACTCCCTAATTTTTCCGCATGCTTTTTGTTATAACATGCAGAGTTTTCAACCAAATTATACGAAACTTACAGAATATTTGAAAATATGTAAAAGAAGCTTTGTATTAAAATTTGAATTAAATAATTCGAATATTACAGGAAATATGAGTATTTTAGTAAATACTTTTTTACTGCGTATGTGCGAAACGTAGCAAAATTTTTCTTTCATAACTTCAAAGCCAGATATATAGGGCACCTTTTATATAAATTCCAGTACAATAACATTAGTATTCAGAAAGATATTTGAATTGCAACTTGGTGAACTTCGGTACAGTCTAAGAGAAACTAAATGATGAGGGTTCTTTCACAAGCTGATATTTTTTAAACTTGAATCTTCAAATAGTAATCGTCGAATTTCAATTTAAATTACATATTTAACTTATAAGTATACATGAGTATTCAAGATATTCAACTTTCATAAAATCCAATATTACTGTTAGAAGTTTTAAAAATATCAGTTTGTGCAAGAACATTTATCATTTAGCTTCTCTTAGAGTGTACCGAAATTCACCAATTTGCGATGTGCCGATATCTTTCTGAATACTAATGATATTGAACTGGAATTTTTATATAATTTGCCCTACATATCTAGCTCTGAAGCTATGAAAAAAATTACTCTACGTATCGCACATACGCAGTAAAAAATATTTACAACAAATGCTCATATTTCCTGTGATATTCAAATTTCAATACAATGCTTCTTTTACATATTGTCAAGCATTCCGTAAGTTTCGTATAATTTGGTTGAAAACTCTGCATGTTATAACAAAAAGTATGCGGAAAAATTAAGGAATGCTTTGTTTACGAAAATGCATGTAAATATTTTTCACATCAAACATGACCATAGATGAAAGTTACATCTCGTTATCAGCTTTCTGTGAAACAGGAGGGTTCAAACTCCATTTTCACCTTCATCCCTTTCTGGTGGCCCCCTAATTGCCCTCGTGACTGACTTTTCACTGTAAAATGTGAGTTCTGACGATAGTATGTCCCCACGATTCTCAGCAACTGATTGCGAACCATTGTATTCCTATCAAGTCCAGATTTTTCGAAATCTTAAAAAGGGTCCTTAGCATTTTTCAACCTGTGTAATAGCAATAAATGTCCAAAATTGAGAGTGTCTTCTAATCAGGAGGTTAAATAAATTCGTAGGTCAAGGGGGTTATAAGCATGATTCTTTTAATCCTCCATTAACACAATAATCTTTGTCTTTAAATGGTCTAAATGTATCTCGCGGATAATAAAATCTATTCTAAGATATGTTCATCCGATTTTGATAATTTTCCTTTATAAATGTAATAATTGTTCCGAATGAGAATGTAAATGAGTATCTTTAAAAAAAGTTCAGATTGCAATGCCTTGAAAACAGTTAATAGATGCGGATTGCATGTGTATCTATTAGACATTGCAACTAACGGAGGATCAATAAAAGGGCTGAAAATCATAATTCAGCTGAATTTGTGCATTCCTGTATTATTTGAAATGTTAGAAACATGGATATTTTTGTAATTACAATTTAATGAATAATAAAAAAAAATATTCTTTTTTCAAAAAAAAATGAAACTATAAATCACTTTCATTCGCTATCAACCGAAAGAAACCTAAGAAACGTCAAAATCTATACATAGTTAGCAATTAACCATATATCTGTAATTATTTGTAAATATTTTTCATTGAATAATGAGCATTTCTGGTCTGACAAGATAACTTTTAGAATTGGTATTTCTGAAACATGTCGCATGTCATGCGACGAAGAAAAAAATTGCATCGTTGAAAGTGAATTCGTCGCTACTGACGACTCTCGTTTTTGTATTTCTGAATAAGCAATAAAATAATAGGCAATAAATGATTTCAATGTGGTTTTCGTGCTCTGAAAGATTGTAAAGCTGTTTTCATGGTAAGGGTGTAAAAACATTTTTTACATATAATAAAATTATTTAACGTAGATATTTATCTTATATACCTCAAAGCAATAGATTTGAAAAGTATATTATCAGAGAGCATTTTGCTTTAATTTAAAACATGGGTGCATTGCAGAGAAAGCTGGAAATTGGTGAACGGGCTATCACATGTATGACCACCAGTAGGTCAAGCAAAAACTGCTTTTGGACGTAACGTTGCACTATTTTCCACAATTGGAAGGATTTGAAACGAGAAGTCTAATATGTGCTGTAATCAGTTTTTGAAATTAATTATTTTATTTTCGCTTACTGTTTATAGTTTTGAGAAAAAACAACTTTCATGCGTAGCAGAAAACCGAAAAGTTGCCTATAAATATGCATAAGTATTCTGACTTATCTAATGGATAGCAAAACTTATTTTGTTTCCAACTTACCGTGTTGATCCTACAGCCCCCCCCCCCCCTCGTGCTCTGTCTGTTAACATCTTCGCTTTTTGAAAATTATCGAATAAAAGGAGCTTCTGCGATTATGCTGCCATCTTTTGAGTTGATTTGACAACTAATGTTTGTCGATTAATATATAAAAAATGGCATTTCAATCTCGAATTTCGTTTCAGGGAGGAAATTTTTAAGGTGCCAAAAATTAAATTGCTGGTGTAAATAAATTATTGTCGGGTTTTTTTTATCTCATGACTGATTAAAGAACATGTCGATAAATATTATTACATGTTCATAAAGTCCAACTCAAAAAGTACTTTTAATAACACAAACAATGTTAAGTAATTTTCACATGACAGCCTTTCGAGGTGTAATGTCTTAGAAATAAAAACTGGGCTTTTAAAATATCACAAGATATTTATCTACAGACACAAGACGATACAAATTAACATTTAACATAAAAAAACACAAATTTAGAAAAATAGACTATTTCATGTGTTTATCAAAATTAAATTAACCCAAAATCGACTCGAGATCGATCAAATTCAGTCCGATACACAAAATCACACTTTTGTCGACATCCTAAAGTTTAAAATATAGCATCTCAGCCTAGTTTATGCAGTTCGCAATCATTCTAACGGCTCCGACAAAAACACACACTTCAGAACAACATTCTCAGCGAAAAGCGCCCAAGTCTCTCTTCGCTTCGTTTCCTTTGGGGGGGAGAAAGATTAGTTCGGGCGAAATAGTTCAGTTTTCTGTCTCGGCTCTAGAGGGATAGGCTAGTGCGGAATATAGCGGGCAGGACGGTACAGAGGCATGTAACCCATTGACACTTGGCTGGAAATTGAGTTTAATGTGTCTATGTTAAGGTTAGTAAAATGATGCAACCTTTTATACAAGAGCAGTTAAGTATCTTAGATGAAATAAGAACAGAAGAACTTCTAAGAGGTGGCAGAACAGAACGCCGTCCCTTACCCCCGTACCCGTGACCAGACCGGTCACTGAACGGTTTGATGGGCAAGACGCGGGAATTTTATTTAAGAAAAACAAAATAAACAAAAAGAAGGAAATATATACACTATGTACAGCACAGGCATTTTCACTTTTACACTATTAGTTCGTAGTAGTCTTCTTTTCTTTAGATGTTGAAATACCTTTCTTTTATTTGAAGGTGGAATGTCCGGTGATTGAGCTACTTAGTTCAGCTCGCTGGGATGTTGAAGGCTAGGGAGGCCGGAAAAGATCTCTGTTCTCGCTAATGAATTTGATAATCCCACGAATTTTCTGCCTGGAGACGAGGTTATTGGCGACCCTTTTCAGCCATTCTTGTTCGAAGTTTGGCGCTGGCTTCCTCATATGGCAGCTATCAAGACACCTTTAGTACAAAGGTTGTGGCAACCTTCCGTGGCACGTAACACATCGAGACAGAATTAAATTTCCAGGCAACTGTCAATGGGTTGCATGCCGCGAAAGGCTGCCATATGCAAATTACTGAACTTTGTTTATGTTATTAAAAGTACTTTATGAATATGCAATAACATTTATTGTCAAGTTCTATAACCCCTTAAAGATCGCTTTTTTTGCTATCTAATAAGATGACTCCTCTTGTTATGGAAAGGGGCTGTCGTTTTCAATCATCTAAGAAGGCATAGAATATGCTTATGGATTCTACGTAATTTCTGTGTCAAATTATAAAGCGAATTAATGATTAAATTTTAGTTTATAAGTCTAAAAATCCGATAATTCGATGCACATCAATATGACGGGCGCGAGACTTAAGGGATTAAACAAAAGGTATGAGGTGAAGAAATCCCAACAATAATTTATAGACTACCTGTATAATCCTGCGATTGTTTTTAGAATCTCTTATAATCAATAACAATAATGAACGTAAGTTATTTTTTAATAATATACTTCTACTGGTAATAGTCACTATTGGGCATAGCAGATAGAACATGAATCGAAGGAAGAAGGTTATGGATTTAATCTTCTGGCTTTGCTCTTAATTAACATTGTTTAACAGCTGGTAGATCGATTTGAGGTTTAGCAATGAATTCTATTTCAGTGCTGGAGGTTTTCCTCTAAATAAATTAAAAATGTTGCCAGTTCTCCTGAAAGTCAACATGTCCCTATACAGGGTGTTCTGTTATTGATGTTACCGACAAACTCAGAGGGATGTTTGTAGACATCAAAAGGAACAAAAATTTTAATGGAACATGGTGTCGCAAACCACGTTGAGAGGGTGAAAATCGCAAAAAACGCATGAAGGTTTCGACGTCACGTTGGAACGACAAAAAGTACAATAATAACTAAAAAAAGATTTATTTGATTAATTATTACAAGAGTTGTTGGAAGTGGTGGCCATTGACGTCGTTGCACAGTCTACAAAGACATAAAAACGATTCCCGGACGCGCTCGAAGATACCAGGTATGCTCTTGATGTCTGCCGCAGCGACGACAGTCCGCACTATGAGATCCTCCGGTGTGTCCAAAGGCGTCGCATAAACGAGTAATTTAAGGTTGACCCCATAGGAAAAAGTCACATGGATTGTATCCGGCGAACGCGGAGGCCAAGCAATGGGTCCCGTGTGTCCAATCCACCTCCTTGGGTATGCCATGCGTTTTTCGCCCACTCAACATGGTTTGCGGCACCATGTTCCATTGCAATGTTTGTTACTCTTGATGTCTACTAACATCCTTCTAAGTTTTTCGGTAACATTAATCAATATCAGAACACCCTGCATAGGTATATGTTGACTTTCAGGAGAACTGGCCACATTTTTAGTTTATTTAGAGGAAAACCTCCAGCACTGAAATAGAATTCGTTGCTAAACCTCAAACCTCCGAGTTTTTCGGTCCAATAACAGAGTACCCTGTATATTGGAGCAAGTCAGACTTCAATTTCAGTTTCTGCATAAGTATTAAACCTATAGAAGATGTCAAATTTCCCCTTTATCAAGAGAACCTGAATCATAAATTTGGTTAGATACGCTAGATCAAATGGAATTAGAACCACCACCATATTAGTAAATCTAAGTTATTGGAAGTATCATAGTCAGTCACAACTGAATTTGTTAGCAAGAGGAAAGCAGCAACATGTGTCACTACTCCCATTTGATTAGTTGTATTAACGTCCCGTTTTGAAGCAACAAGAGGGCTAATTTGGGACGAACCTCGCACTTCTAAACTTATCTCCAAACTTCCGCGCCGTACCATCGGGAGGTCATCTGACATACGGAGTGAGATTTGGCGTGCGCCAGGCCCACACACACAGCGGTCTTTAGCGGAATCGTGTTTCGTACCTGGAGCCCTCTAGCCCTGAAATCGAGACCTTACCACTAGGCCAACGCGGCCCCTACGTTATCGCCCTTATCTAAAGATAAGATAAGTCCGAACAAAATTGATGTTTTAGAAAAAGCATCGAGAATTTTAAAGGTATAAAGCATTTCACTTACACTGAAAAGATAGAAATATATCTATACTTGTTTTTTACTAATAAAAAACATTTTACCCTACTCCCATTTCTCACACCTACACCTATATGAATAGACCTGAATATAATCTGAATGTATTTAAAAGCAATTGATCTAATAGAAAAGAATGGTTCTTTGATTATAATTGCTATTCCGTATAACATTGTTCTAAATATAAAACAAAAGTTGATTAATTTCAAGGAAGTATTTCTACAGCCTTAAGAGATGTAGAAAGACGTATTTTGTCATTCATGGGCGATGCGGTCACTTTTAGCTTTCTAAATACTCTCAACTTCCTTGTTCACCGACTATAATCAAATAACAAAAAAAATTATCAATTCAGGTAGCCATTATAAAACTCAATTAGGTTACAGATTAATGCATTATTTCAGGTATGAGGTCATGTTTATTAAATCAAGCTCTCGCGTTACTCTAAAATTCATAACATTCAAGAATTATTTCATAAGGAGTAATCGAAAGATATGAAGATCCTAACAATAACCCATTTATCCATCAGAAAAATCAATTTATATTTTTCCTTGCAAATCCTTGTAATAGAGATGGGAAAAAACCTACCGGTTTTTTTCGGTTATTTTTTGTCCCGGTTATTTCTTTTAAATCCAATAACCGGGTAAAAAACCGGATCGGAAGATAGACTCGATTTCATTATCTTAGGCCAATCAACGACAACCGCTTCCTCGAGGCGTCTGTTGGATGGCACATTACTGAAAGTCTTTGTGATCAGATAAATATTGGCCAACGGATTGATTTCCTATAAAAACAATATTAATAAAAAAAATTTATCAAAACGGCGGTTTTTTTATAAAAAAACAAAAACCTGTTATTTCAAAAACCGCTTATTTTGAGCGGTTATAACCGCAGGTGAAAAAACCTGAATAACCGAAAACCGGTTATTTTCGAAATAACCACCATCCCTACCTTTTAAAGCTTTGGTCCTGCTCGTGTCATTTAGGCTCTAATTTCACTTTGTCTGATACTGCGCTGCGACGTCATGTCATTTCGTC
Source organism: Araneus ventricosus (assembly GCA_013235015.1). Lineage (NCBI taxonomy): Eukaryota > Metazoa > Arthropoda > Arachnida > Araneae > Araneidae > Araneus > Araneus ventricosus. Next base: position 86,043 of record BGPR01003027.1, read on the forward strand.
CTCCAAGGCGCACGGTGGATTCCAAAATTAAATCGTCATGGTCCATTAAACGTTTATCAAGCGATCATGATTTGACTGGCATGTATTTTGCTATTCCAGTGGTTTGCACTCGAACAAGCTTGTAAAACTTAGACCGAACTCTATTTTAGGTCTTACTTCAGATTTGACTGTGACATGCACTTTGCTAATCGTGTTGTTTGCACTGAAACAGACTTATAAATCTTTCACTTTATTCCATTTAAGTCCTATTTTAGAAAAGTTGAGTTATGAAAAACAATTTCCAATTCAAAGATCTCCAGATAATTTTAAATCAAATTCCACACTGTTAATATTTCATAATCCATTGTACAATTCTATACTTTTATATCTTATTTCAACCTCATGCATATTTTTAAACAAATTCCCTCGTCCCGAAATAAACTAGCTCTGTCAATAGAACAAAATTATCGATATATATCCCATTCTATAAACAAAACCAGCAGGAGTGTTCTCCCTTCAACTTGCTTGAATGCATACACAATATGGCGATATTTTTGTATAGCTTGTGGTATAGCGAAGATAATCGAGTATGTATTTGGGACCTCCTCCTAATGATTAATTGTGTCAAAAATTTGATATAAATCTACAAAATTAAATAAATACAAAGACTAAAATTCCAACTATTTATTTATCTGGACGCGTTTTTGACGTATTCAAGTACACACGGACAGACAAAAAGTCTACTCTTTGAGAGATTTAGTCCAAAATTAGACACAGATCTAAAACTTTGGTATAAATATCATGCAGTAACATTAATTCGTCTATTCTTGCATTTTTGAGTTACCATGTTAGCACATACACAAATAGGTAGACCTACAATAAAATTCATTCGTCTAACTTGTTGCATTTTTGAGTTACCATACTCGCATATCCACGAATAGGTAGACCTACGTGTTTTGGACGGATTTGGTTAAAAAGTTGTCAAATATCTTCAATTTTGGTGATAAAATCATTTGCCAAGTTCCAACGATTAATCTCGTTGAGTTTCTGACTTAAAGTGTTCACACGCACATAGAGGGACAGATAGACAGCTCGGTGACAGAATTAGCCCTAAATTTGATAGAAATCTACAGTTTTGGTGTAAAGACCAAATACCAAATTGCATCCGTCTAGCTTGTTCCTTTTTTAGTTACCTTGTTCTGAAACCTACAGATATCATTCCAAAAATACTTTTTCGATTTGGAGAGGTCTGAACGTGGAGATTCATCAAAATCTCTGAAATCGAATTTTTTAAACGATTACTATACAGGGTGCCCGAAAATTGTTGGACACATTTCAAAAATTAATAAAAAAATAATGTTACAACTATGGTTTGTTTAAATGAGAGCTCATTTTAAAAAGATCTTTTTTTAGATAGGTAACGCACCGTTACGGTGGTCGTAAATTACTGGAAATCTCCAATTTTTGAGAGCCGTTATCTTCAAAAATATTGAAGTTAAAAGAAAAATAAAAGCACGTATTTGTAGGGAATTTTATGCTCTTTAATTTTTTGAATCAATTCTAATTCGAAAACTGAGTAGTTTTTGAGATATTCAAGAAAAACTGAAAAAGGAAACCAGAAAATGCGCATTGGCTTCCACTGATCGGTAGCCATTGCGAATGGAAATCTCTTACTGCCGCAAATTCAGAACATCGTAATGGTACGCCACATATCTGGAAAAAAAACTTTTTTTAAATGCGTTCTCATTTTTTAAAAATCGTAGTTGTAACATTATTATTTTTTTTAAATTAATTTTTAAAAAGTGTCCAACAATTCTCGGACACCCTATACTTTCTATATTTCTTGTGCAAGCAAGTAAAAATTATTCTGCTATTAACAATACTGTAGATAAAATAATATTTATTGAAAACTATTTATTTCGTCAGATTTCGTATACAATGAGAAACGTTTAAACAAATCTCTATTTGTTTCTTAACCAAATTCACATTAAATCAAGGAATGAAACGTTAATATTTGAAACTCAATCCATTTTGAAATAAAAATGTCTAGGAGCTGTTTTTATAAACGTTGAAAGTAAATTCGTTAGATAAATTTTGTTAATGCTTATCCTAGATTTTCAGAAATCTAATTTAGGAAGTTAGATCTTGTTTACATTGTGCGGTATTATTAGTTTCTTTTATGTTTCCTGGAAGTTGTCCAAGTAAAATTACAATGTAAGAAAAATAAATCGAAAGAAGGAGCTCTCTGATTAACAGTTTTTATGCCCTATAAATAATCAAAAATGGTGCTCGCCTTTAAATAAAGTATAAAGAAATAATATCCTTCAGGGATTTTATCATTTTGAAAGTTAAAATATTTCGTGGTATTTTTGGTATTCATTTTAAATAGTTGTTAAAAGACACCATCCAAATTTATATGAGATAGAATTATAAATTATTTATTTAAGTAAGTGAGTTAATTAATAATATAAGAAAAATAATAATAACAATAACAATAATAAAGTTTTTAAATGTGCACTCTCATTAGAGTATTAAAATGTAGAAAAGATTCCATAATTATAATAATGAATTTTGAAATATATAAAGACTAAAGTAGAAAACACTAAAAATAAATGTCTTTTAAAAACATGCTTTTACTACTGATCTAAAATGGAGAAAATAATTTATTATAAAAAATTTGGAGATCAAAGCAAAAATCATAAAAGCGTGAGGCGTTGATAACAATACAATAAAGAAATTAAGTCACAATAGATATCATTAAGAAAATCGTATTCATACTGTTATTTAATTTTTTCATGTATGTTTAGCAATTTTTTGCTTTGGATATTCGTTATGGCTCAATTTTCTTATCGTATTGTTTTAGAGCTTTTATTGTTTTATTTATTTTTGTTTTGACATCCATATTTTGATGAAAAAAGCATTTTCTACTTTTTAGTACACTGATAAAAGTGCGGGTTTTTTTTAATGCTTTGCATTTATTATTTTCTAGTCTTAAGTCTTTAATATAAGAGCAAATATTTTAATTCTTTCTTCTTTTAATACTCTTAATTTCCAAGTTTTTAAGTTTTCTAAGTTATGAAGCGAAACAATTTTTTTTATTTCTATTATTTTATGTGTTTGAAACAACAATCAATGTTAAAAAACATTTCTGGAAATGCACTATAAAATCTTATAACCAAGAAATTCAACACAAAATTGCAATTCTTAAATGAAGCAAAATGGAAGTAAAAACACATAGGGGGAATGCGAGGACATTGATGCTCTTTTTATTGGAAAGCTAAAAAATGATTTTACCAACGGTAATAATTAGAATTAATACAATATATTTATACATTTGTTAATCTAATATAAAATTTCAGTCGAGTTTTGGTCATAAATGACATAATAATATACTTAACACACTTTTTTTCCCTAAAAATGGATTTGTAACAATCTGCCCCATACTAGGGGTACTTTGATACACGCTTGGAGCACATTGATTCTTTCACGGAAATATCAAAAATAATAATAATTAATAGGTGTGCTATCAAAATAAAATTTGTTTTATCAATAAATTTTGTATCCCGATCAAGATTTAAAAGTTTAACTAAGTAACAAACTTTTATTTTGAACAAAATTCAAAATTTTTAATGAGATTGGAAAAATGAAACAATAATACCTCAGAAAATAATTTATCTCTACAAATAATAAAGGAGAATGTGGGTGTGTGGATGTGTAAAAATATTTTGGAGAGAGGGAATGTTCACCTCGAAACCGTTTTAAAATTTTAATTAATTAAAAATTAAAGGTTACTTTCGTGTTCTTCCTTAATAACTTACGAAAATAATAAAACACAAAGGTAATTTTCACACCATCTGAAAATGCTAAAAATTAACTTTTCGAAGATATTAATTAAGTTGCCGTACATTTTTCTCCAATTTTAATAAATTCGTAAAAAATATTTTAAACTTAATTTGCAACAATACTTTTGATTTTTACATTAAAATTCAAACCATTTTCATTGTTTAAACAAATACTTAATTGCTTGTTTCGCTTATATAGTTCATTTTTACGTTTTTCCATTTCTGAAGACGATATTGCAAAGTAGTTGCTATTAAGGCACATTGATACCCACAGAAGACGCGTATCAATCGGAGACAATTGTATCAATCTGACCTAAGAAACCATTTTACTTAAAACAAGTGTGTTAGATTGCAAATATTGCATCGACATCATTTTTCGGTTTTGTCAGTATTTTTAATTAATTTAATTCTTCGCCACCAAAGTTTATTTCTTCTCTTGTGGCAACTTTGGCTAATTTTGAAATTCAAACGATAATTTTGAGCCGTTTCATTTAATATCTAAATTTTTCTTAATTATTTACTTTGTTTTCGATTTAAATATTATTTTTCTTAACTTTTGTTGTTGTTTCCATTAAGGTTTCAACTTTATTAATTCTTAAATTCAAATTTTTCAACGGGACTATTTCCTCGCCATCTTGTTGCGGATGAATTTAGATGTTATTAGGTTTTGGCGTTCTTGACTGGAGGTTTTTTTTCCGTTATGAAAGTAAGATTCCTTTGTCTCTTGGTTTGAATATTCTGAAGGGATAGCACGCATCCTGGAGGTTCCGAGACCGTTGGATTTAATTCCTTCGGTTCTCGGCCTCTCAGGCATGCAAGCAGTAGAATAAATCTGTTGGTAAAGAAATCTACAAAAGATCTAAAATGTTGAATTTAAATAAGAAATCAACAGGCGGCTTATGTTTGAACTGACCTTCATTTGTCTTGGACTATTCGAGTTCATGCTGGACTGAAGCTTTTTTCTTGCGTTTGGAATGGTTATTTTTATATTACATATATCTATCTTCTAATGAAGTTTGAAAAATAGCAAATTAACTGTGGTAGAAAGTGTTCTTCATTTTGAGAACAACAGTAATGACTTATAAAAAATTGAAAGTAGTGTGATCGTGATGGAGATTCCTGTTTTGTGCGAGTGTCACCATCTGCAACGATTCTGTTGTTTGTGAACGAGAGTCGCCACTTGTGAAACAAAAATGTGAGCAAGAAAGATTTTCCAAAATTTTCCCATGCTAATATTGACCGCAAGTGATGTTGCAAAACCAAGAAATGCCTTGCTTCAACTGATTCAAATCCGTTTTGTGGTAAGAAACATAGTGTGCGAAAGTTCAAATCAATGAAAGATACATTTTTCAGTGCCTATAAAGGTTATTCATTGTGAGACTACTAATCTCTCATTCAATATATTCGAATATCAAAATGGCCGTTATGAGGGTGTTCCTTATTTGCATTTACTAATTTGGTAAAGAATAGATATCTGTTTTTCATATACTTACTGTTTTATCGTTGTGAGATTTCATATATTTGATATTGTGTGCACCAACAGTAAAATTTACTAATTTTATATTCTTATCTTAAAGGTGTTGGCAGTTTAATATCCATAAAATTTTTAATAAAAAATATTTAAATTTTAATAAATTTGTTTTTCTTTAATTGTTTTATGCAATGTAATACCACTGTATAAAAAATTGACTTTAAATAGTAGCTAGGTTTTTCAGGTCTGAAAAGGTAGGTGATTTATATAAGTATAGCTTGAATTGCTTATTATCGTGTTAAATATTTCAGTACCCAGAATTAATTAATTGTTCAATATATATATTAATTTAAATTTTTTTCTGGGTATCTACCTTGCTTTAATGTTTTTATAAAGATCCTAGCTACCCCATCCAATAAAGTGGTCACGCAAAAACAACTTTAAACAACCTCAAAACTTAATATAGTTCAGAAAAATAAATGTTTTTTCCTACCTTTTGAGTAAATTCCCTTGCAGGAAAACGTAACTAATTAAAGAAATCGCACAACACATACTGAGAGTAAAAATCACTTAGACGAGAAGATTAGCCGTCTGTTTCATTTGTAAATTAACTTTTGACTTAACATGGTCGAAAAATATACCCTGTGCTGAGGGCTACCGTGGCATATATATGAGGAGATTTGAACATCTTGAGCCATTCCAATCATCAAAATTTATAGACTGTATCAACTTCTTGCGTATCAATCTATGCAACAAACCTTTCTCGGAAATCATACATAAAACCATATCATTAAAAAACTCAATCCAAAATTGCAATTTAAAGAAGAAACAAGTTAAAAATATATGATGTTTATAGAATTACATAAACAGAAAAAAAAATCCTGCAATGTCAAATTAAACGCATCGGCCTAGTACCGCTTTTCTGGAGCCAAGTATTTTCTAAGTTCTTAAGTAAAACACAAACTTTTTTATTTTTTATTATTTTATGTGTATAAAAAAGCATCCATTGTTACAAACCATCTCTGGAAATGCACTATAAACCTTATAGCCGGGAAATTCAATCCAAAATTCCAATTTTTAAATGAAGAGAATTAGAAGTAAAAACACATCTATTGCAATAAACCTTTCTCGGAAATCAAGCATAAAACCATGTAATTAGAAATTTCATCCAAAACTGCAATTTCTAGAAGAAACAAACTAAAAATATATGACTTTTGTAGAATCAAGTAAATAGAAAAAAAATCCTGTGATGGCAAATTAAACACATCAGCCTAGTACCGCTTTTCTGGAGCCAAGTACGTTCTCAGTTCTTTCATCATCTACAAAGTTCTTTCATCTTCTAATACTCCAGATTTTGAAGTTTTAATGTTTTCTAAGTTCTTAAGTAAAACAAGCTTTTTTATTCCTATTATCTTGTGCGCATAAAAAGCATCCATTGTTGCATACCATTCCTGCAAATGCATTATAAAATCTTAACCAGGAAATTCTATCCAAAATTGCAGTTTTTAAATGAAACAAATTAGAAGTAAAACGCATCCATTGCAATAAACCTTTCTTGGAAATCAAGCATAAAACCATATCATTAAGAAATCAAATCCAAAATTGTAATTCCCAGAAGAAACAAACTAAAAATATACAACGTTTATAGAATCAAGTAAACAGGAAAAAAACCTGTTATGTCAAATTAGTCATCAGACTAGTACCGCTTTTCTGGAGCCAAGTCCGCTTTTACCTCAGTGCCTTGTAAGAGGAGTATAATCAGGCAGATGTAACGTATATCAGAGAAAATTAAAAATGCTTATCAGTCTACCTGATTAGAAAAGTGTCGTCTTAAAGTCGAATTTTCCGAGGCTTCTAATTTCATTACGTTTCAGAGAAGCTTGTCTCTGAAAACACTTAGCCTAATTACAGCCCTTCCTTAGCAGATGTATCAGATTCTAAGTAGAGTGGAAATTACTGTTTGAGCTAAAGAAAATATATCAAGATACGAATTCGCTTATTTTTAATTTGCTGTTGATTTAAGCTGATCACTTGCATAGCAGTGATCGATTAGTTTTAAAATATTTTCCACGGTGCTTATGCTATCATATGTCAGAGCTTGTGGACGATCTTGCTCGAGTTCCTTCTCTGATATGTTTGTGCATGTGTTTTGTTCGTACATTAAACCCATTCTTTCTAGTTTTGCGTTTTCGGAACATCGATTTAATGATTTTTTAAATATAAATTTTGCGAACTCTGCGTAAACGAATAGTTCATATTATTAATTAAGACTTGAAATTTTGTTAAAAATGTGAATAATGAATTTATTTTAATCCTTTGACATTTAACCCTTTGACTACTAACGGGACATATACGTCCCACTCGCATTTTAAAATTTGTACCGGGATAAAAATTGCTTTGAAACTCATTATAATATATCCAGTTGTAGAATAAGAACAATTGTCCACATTTCATCTTTAGTTACCTAGATGGCACAGTCTATTTTCTCTCCAAAAGGCCATTGTTTAATGAAAATTTTTCTTCTGTGCATGTATGTTCGATAGTTTTGATCTATTAGTAAGAAATACTCATTTTTTTGCAATGATATTGATGAAATATTGTAAATATATATGTGATATTTTAATTTTTTAACTTTCCTAAATAATCTTAACGACATCTCATTTTAAATACTTCTACTTTCATCATAATAAACGCACTACAACTTTCTTTTCAAGTCATGGGTTTCTAAAGGGGAAATTCCCTTTTCTGGGTACTTAAGCGTTCTGCGCATTCATATCTGCCCTTTTTCACGCCAGCATGTAAGCTTTCAACAGCAACGCGCCGCTCGAACGTAACCTTCTGAATACTGGTCATGGAGCTACGTAAAAATTGAATCATTTACCTATGAAGAAATAACGTAATATCCTAAATGCCTAAATAAAAGAAGATTTAAGTCAAATATTGTCTCATCCATGACCAAAATGGACTACATTTCACCTTTTTAAAGCCTGATCTTATATATATATATATAAGTTTTCATAATAACTAATAATAATCATGTTTCTTGCCTAAAAATCTAATGTTTTTTGGTTATTGGATTATCGTGTCTCAGCCTTTGGTTTAAACTCCGATAGGAAAAAAAAACTCCAAACAATCAATTTGGAGCCTATTATCTTCATTCGCATAGAAAACTGGATAAATTTTTTTTTTATTCATAATCAAAGGGTTAAATATTCAGACAAATCTTATCATTGAGCAAAATGAAGGGAGATCGCTCAACCCATATAATTGAGAGGAACGGTACGATAATAACAGGAGGCCTGTAACAATTGTTATAACCAAACAGTGATAATTTGCAAAACATTCTCTGTCCCACTTTAAGCAAAATGCTTTAAACAATTCCATGTAATCCGAAAATAAATTATACCGCTTTATGCCAGTGTTCCGTTTTCACAAAATTTTGTGACTCTAAATAAAATGAAAGATTTTTTTATTTTTGAAAATGATTTTAAACATATATTCACTCAATTTATAACATAAAAATAAATTGCGTCCACTTCCAAAAGCTTTAAGTGCATCCGGCAGATGATGAGTTAATAGCGAATTATGATTGCTCGTTTTTTTACTTCAAATTTATAATTAGCTGGTAAATATTCAGTCCACTTTGCTAATAAATTAAGAATTTCTAGCTAGATGAAACGATTTACTTTGGTTAGGTTTAGTTTAGTTAAATTAACGTCCTGTTTTGAAGCAACACAAGGAGGCGGACTTCGTAATTTTGAACCGAGTTCAGATCACGAGGACGACACAACAGCCGGCACATTCCTCAATAAACTTCCATTTCACACCTGAAACATCAATATGAGATGGATGCAATGGCAAGTTTCACACATTTTTGCATAAAATGTGTACAAAATACGATTCAAAAAGTAGGAAACTATTCACAGAATGAAAACGCACAAAGCGACACCCGAAAGTTATCACAAGGCTAACATAACAAGACATTAAAAGTGCCAAAAACAAATGAAAGAACTAATATATTTACTTTTTTCAACGGTTGTGATCAAACAACTGTAGATATTAACATAAACTGTTTTATGGATGGATGAAATGGTTGAAAACCTCACGCAAAAAGCATAACCAAAGTTGTCCTCATTTTAACTAAGAAACTTCAGATATTACAATATCGGTTGGTTCCCTAAACATAACTGGATTAATTAAGATATTTTAACTACCTCAATTGTTTGGACAGAAAATTCGACTAGTCGCCCTCTTCATAAAGGCCTAGTGGTAAGGTCTCTGCTTCGGGGCCGGAGGTTTCCAGCTTTCACTAAAAAACGCAATGTATGTGGGCCTGGTGCACGTTAAATCTGACATCGTGGGCAAAACGTCCTCCCTCTGGTGTGGTGAAAAAGTCTGGAAAAGGAGGGTCCGTAGTAGTGGCCAGACGTCCTCCCTCCCGCCTGTTCAATGCGGAAGAATGGAGAGAGGGGTGCCAGCCCAGGTGTCGCCCTCGTCATCTGACCACAGCTCAAAATTACGAGGTCCATCCCAAATTAGCCCTCGTGTTGCTTCAAATCGGGACGTTAATATAACTAAATTAAACTAAAACATAAAGCTTTGCTATACGTGATAGAGTCAAATTTCAGCATTTATCTGTCGTTATGAATGTGTTGCCCACGTATTACCATGTTTAAGTGTGCTATCCGCAACTCATATTTTCTTGCCTCTTTTTAAATTCATTTTCTCTCAGTTTGAAGAGATAATGAATTAATTTTTAAAAATTACTTCAACACAACTGAGCAGGGTTTTTCCAATGAAATAATTTTAATCAAAAATATTGACAAAATAATTTCAGTAAAGTTAAAACAGTTCTGAGAATCATAGCAAATAAAAACTCAGAAAAGAATTTTAAAAATTCAGCGAATTGTGTGAGATCGAAGATAGTTTAATTAACTTTCATATCAATGTTACAGCATATGGAAGTTAATTAAATAGCCACGTTTAATCTTGGGAAAATCTTCTGAACAGAAAATTTTTCAGCATTTTTCGAATGTTTTTACAGTCATAAGTTTAGAAGTGTGGCTAAAAGTTTTCTAAAATTTGCATCAATCATTTATCGAGGGTAATCGAGCAGCTGAAAGGGTAATCGTTCGAAAAGTTTTCTTTTTCGTGAAAAAAGAGAACAAATGCCAAAAGGAATCCATTAATCTGAATTTTATTTATATTTTTTGTTTTGCTCAAAGGGAGACTTAAACTAACATTCAATTTCTCTACAAAAATTGCTTATTGGTATAAACATTTTCAAACAGAAGAACTTTTAAAAAGGTATTTAGAATACATATCTGGAATTTGCTTCTGAAATTTATTCGTGAGATTTTACGCGTCAATGATTTTCAAAGCATGGGTATTTCTATCTTTAATCTCTCTATCTCTAATTAATGGAAATTGTTTTCTATTTAAAAACTAAAGAGATACTTCTTTTATTATAATTATATAGAAATTGTCATAAACATTTCTGTTTAAATTACGAGAACAGACTGATTTAAATTTAAACTGTGTTTTTAATTGACAAAACAAGGCATATCGCAAAGCTAGTCTGTTTTTGTCAGTAATGTAATGATAATGCTATCTTCTTATTAATACTCTTAAGAAAACATTGCATACCTTGTTAATGTCATTGCTATATACGTACAATAGGCAAAATAAATCCGTGTGTGATGTAAATAGTCGAATAAAATGCAACTCAATTTACGATAAAATTCTGTATGGTGTGCCAGAAAAATCTTTATTATTATAAACATTAATAACAAAAACACGAAAAGGTGAAATAAAAGGCAGATTGCGGCAAAAGAGTGAAGAAGTCTAACAGTCTTTTTACAGTACATTCAGTGTAGCTCTCCGTGAGCTCCTTTAGTATTACGAAGAATGTCCGGTCTCTACTCGGTTTTTTTAACATTTCCTGTGTCTTTAAATTTCAATCTCCGCATCCATGCATAAATTAAAGACACACTTGGTGGACCTTTACGGTATATACAGCGGAACTTACTTTGCACGGTTTTCGGTGATTTTGTGTCCGCTAACCACAATACACACTGCACTTTTTCCCAAGAGCGGTCGCCCTTTTCGTTTCTTATCACAGCTGCCAAGTAATTTGCACCATCTACATCAGACTATTGATACTAGGGGGAAAATGTTGGATTTCTTCATTCGTTTGCTACAAACTGCATTTCATTTCACCTTTTCGTATTTTTGTGATTAATTTTCAGACTAATAAAGTCATTTCTCGGACACCCTGTATTTATGTTCTTATAATTGAATAAGCAGATTGAAGAAGGAACAAATCAAACAGCTTTTTTCTGGGTGAAATGAAAAAAATCTTCCTATTTTTCTTATTTATTTTTTTTAAACCCAAATTTTATTTGAGAATCATTACATTTGTGTTTTACTTAGTGGTTTTAGTTCCTTTTGTACAACTAACAATATGCGTCTTTATGATAACACACATTATGCAACTATGAAAGTGGTTGTCAGTTTATAAGTTAGAACACTCGGAGTGAAAAGGAAGTAGTGAGTTGCTGTACAAGAAGCGTCAAACAAAATCGCTCCAAAAAAGCATTGGTTGTAATGACGCTGGAATGGCTACGACATGCTATACAGGGTGATTGAAAACTGGAGGAATAAACTTATGGAAGGGGTGGGGTACACCTAGACGACTCGGAATCACATAGCAATGCAGGGTCGTAAAATGCAATCCTAACGAGATAGGGGGTTGTTAGGGGCTGTCGCAGAAAAATCGTCGACAGCCACCCGCAGAGGTGTTAGGATGGAAAATAGGGATTCACCGTGATCGCAAATTGACATTTAGAGACCATGAACGTAAAATAAGTCATGACTTTCCTGATAATGAAGTTGCCCGAAGTTTCGTAACGTGGGAACCGCATGGAATCGCGGACGTTTTGAAATACGAAGGGCATCAGTCGGACGAAGATGCGCCATTTCAAAACGCAACTACTACCTCTGATAAGCTGGAGGATAAACAAAGATGCAGGAATGACAAGCCAATAATGACAAGCCCTCAAACGTGCAAAAACTTCAGATGGTAAGAACCAGGCAAGTAGCCAGGAAAATTCAGGAAACTTCATTATTACCGATCCTGCATTGCTGTGTGATTCTGAGTCGTCTAGATGTACCCCACCCCTCCTAGAAGTTTATTCCTCCAGTTTTCAATCACCCTGTATAGCATGTCGTAGCCATTCCAGCGTCATTACAACCAATGTTTTTTGGAGCGATTTTATTTGACGGTTCTTGTACAGCAACTCACTACTACTTTTTTACTCCGAGTGTTCTAACTTATAAACTGACAACCACTTTCATAGTTGCATGCAGACTTTGTAACATTTGTATTACTGAAATGCATTTTTTTTCTCTTTTTAATCTCCCATATACTCATAGCCAAAACATGCTCCGTTCACGTGCTTGCTCATACATATGAACGGAGCAATGTTCTATATAAGCTTTCTTACCGATACTTTTAATTCAGATTATTTTTAGAGAAGGCTAAAAGGCTGAAAATGAAATACAAAAGAAACGCAAAATCAATCACGAGAAAACTGGCACACAATTGTTAATTTAAAGCTTTAAAAATGCAAAGAACGCTTGCAATGCCAGAAACGAAAGCAAAAATCAAAATATTTTTTTATTTTTCCATGAGAATCGCATATTAAAAGTAAGGGCTCAATAATGCTTGGTATTTCGAATTGATACGTTTTATTTGATAATTTTTTCAAGGAATCCATATTCGTGATGTTAGTGAATAAGCATTTCTTTTTAAATGCTTTGATGCTTAATAAAATTAATTTTAGCATGTTAGTAATGGGCTTTTAAATCCGATATTGATTCGCAAAGTTTAGATTCGCCGATTAATGTCCCATTTTCAAGCTACTAGAGGGTAGTTTTAGGACAGACCTCGGTCTTCGTGGTCAAATGACGAGAACATCACCTATACCAGCACTCACCTCACCAAACTTCAACACCTTACCAACGGGAGGACGTTTCACCTTCGACGGATTTAACATGCCCAAAGAATTTAACGTACACCAGGCAGAATGCATGTTTGATCCTCCGTAAAATTGGGTCTCGCACCGATAACCCTCCAATTTCCAAGCCGAAACTTGGCTAAGATGCCCCCGCGGTCTTTTATTCAGCTAGAAAAATGTCTGGTGGAAGCGGACTTCAAACATAAAAAAGCTACATGGAGTGAAAAAGAAAGTCTTTGTTCAACAGTGTAAATTTTAAATAAATCTCTATAAGTTCAAAAATATTTTAACTTTCTAAAAATATTTGGCGGAATAATAGAAATAAAAAGATTTGTTGTGACTAATTTCGCGACCTAAAAATTTACGTAGGCGACTTGGAGACGGAACTAATAGTTTAATAACCCTCACTGTAGTTAATGAATATTCATTATCTGCAACTAATGGTGGCTACCTTCTTTTCTTAAGAACTACATTTAAATATAATTCTATAAAAAAATTTCTAAAGAAAAGAACAAACGTTCAGTCTAGACTTATTTTCCTAGAATTTCAAATTCTAAATCAACTTTATTCTTGTCCGCTTTTGATTGTAAGCACTAATTCATTTATTTAAAAATATGTGAATATTTATTTAAAAATATTGATTACTAGCAGTACGCGCACGGCGTTGCCCGTGGAATCGGGATTTCAACAAAATAAAAAAAAGCCCACATACAATTGCATAAATGAAAGTTTTAAAAACTAAATCAAAACAGAAATATATATATATTATTGAGTTGGTCCGCCTCCTTTTCCTCTCGACCGAGTACCGTTAAATCCAAATAATATTAAAAAATTACAATGTGATATTTATTACACCGCGAGCAAAGTATGAAAGCCAAAGAAATAAGTTAAGATACGCTTAAAAATAATAATCGAAGTCATGGAGTAAATACATCATCTCCTCGCAGAACGCGAAAGTAATGACGTCACCCTGGCCCTTCAGCCAATGAAATTGCCCGCAACGTTCCGGAGACTGTCGTGGGCGAAAGCTTCGCTAGAGGAAACATATCGTTCAACTACCAGGAAAAAATTAATTTTAAAAAAACTAAAAAAGATATTTTAACCATTCTCGTTTTAAATCCGACAGAACCGTTGCAGTTATAAGCTGAAAAAAATTGAAAATAATAGTGTTATTAGAAAGTCGGATGCAACAAATTTAAAAACAGAACCAACATTTAGGTGCAAAACTGACTGATTTTAAAAAAATTCTCAAAATTCAGTAATTTAAGATAGAAATTCAAAACTAACTTCATTAGAACGGAAATCGCGTGCTCTTTCCGATGGTCTATCTATTTTTGTCGTACAATTATTTGAAACCATTCTAATGAGAAATTAGTGCGAAAAATCAACCAAAACAACACAAAACATTAAATAAAAAAAATTCTAGATTAAAATTTAAAATTTCGGCTTCGAGGTGCACTCAGTCACCATTACGACTATCTGTGTGCCAAATTTCATGGCTGTAAGTGCGATAGATTCGTCTGGACATCGCAGACAAACACACACACACGCACACACACACACAAACATTGCCTTTTATAAGTATAGATATTTGAGTTTGAATATATAAATAAAAACATGATGGTAAGACTTGTTACTTGAAATAAGAATAAGCGGTTAATCTGGAGTCTACAGTGCCGACTTACTTCTTTTCTCTTAGGATCGCCAACGCTTTGACGCCAGGAACGGAGATGAGAGAACATTTGTTTTGGTTGCGCGATGATGTTTTTAACGAGTAACATGCGCGTATGCGCGGAAATTGATCTTTTCATCAGTGTTTTGAGCATCACGCTATATTGTGCCACGTTTCGATTGGACTGTTTTGTTCATCTCTTCGATGTAATTGGTCGATTCATTCGAATTTGAATAAAACTCCGTTTGGAATTCTTCGGTTTGAATATCGGTTCAATACTGTGCATGTTATTCTGTGTGTTTCGTTTCTCAATGAAAAAGCAAAGCTACGAGTATTCCGCTGTGCTGAAAGAGAAGCAGCTGATGTTTTTTTAAGTTAAAAAAATTTGCCCGGTACACGCTTGAAATGCCGCAGGCATTGCGTGCTCAATCTCTCATTTTCAGGTGACGCATGCGCAAGAGAGCAATAACTAGCGGGAGTGTTCTCCCCTAAACTTTCTCGTATACTTCCCCAGAAAGGTGCTGTTTCCCCTCCCTCCACGTAGATAAAAAAATTCGAACCCAGAATCCTATGACTATCAGAAGGTTTTTCATTATAGTGATTGAAAAATATCTAGGTAAAGAATCAAATTCAAAGAGATGCGTACCGATTTTCCGCTCTTGCCGTCTCAAGGAAAAACTGGCGTAATTCGCTCCATAGCCTTCGCGTGCACAGAAGATTGCTTCCAGTACGCATGCGCGTGGAGATGACAGATTCTTTTCAAAAGTAAATTATACAGACCGACAGACAGTCAGCCCTTTGACGGATTTGGCCCAAAATTTTATACGGACCTACATTCATGACGATAAAACCGTTTATCAAATTTTATCCATCTAGCTATTCAAGTATTTGAGTTATAGTGTTCACATGATCGCGGATATACGAACAGACAGACTTCCCGTTGACGGATTTTGTCCAAAATTTGATAGAAACCTACAAATTATCTTTAAAGACCACATACCAAATTTCATCCCGTAGCTCTAATAGTTTTCGAGTTATTGTGCTCACAGACAGACATAATTCCAAAATTGTGTTTTTCGGACTCAGGGAGGTCTAAAACGTGGAGTTTCGTCAAAATATCGAGTTCGAATTTTTTGACGATTACGATACTTTCTCTTTGTATACTTCGTATACGAGAAAGTAAAAAGCGGAGTGCACATCCAAAACAGTATTTGGCGACGGCAAATGAAATTGCGACAAGAAAAGTTGGCGAGAAACAGGTGGGCACCGTAACCTCCAGGGTTACCGAATAAGCTCCATATGGATATAGGAATTCTAAACAATTAAGTGCAAAATCTGCATTATTTTGTTTATTATCTGATCCGACAATTTAAAAAAAACTCCTGCTAATGAAAGAAAAATTAGAAGATTTTAAAAGATTTTCAAAACTTCCTTTCTCATGCTCACGACTTAAAATGAGGAGTTTATTAAAATACGAATTTTTTAGAGAATTTTTTATAATATTACGAAAAATTATCAGAGCGGTTCTTGGAAGACAAAATTTAGATTAATATTTTTAGTGAAATTTTAAAATCTTTGAATTTTACCTTATTTCTTACAACTACGGAAATCTGCCTTAGAAAAAATAACTATTTTTAACAAATTCATTTAATATTTACCACGTGACTTAAAGTTTCATTTTACTAACGTGAAATATTACTGCAAAGGTGGTGATAAAAATTCTATGCGGTATTATTCTTAAAGTAATTTATTGTTTGAAAACCACCAAGTTACTTTACGAAGCAAAGGTGGGATATTTTTGTATTGAAAATGAGTAGTGAAAATTTACTTCAAGGCTTTTGAAGTGTTTCTTTGTCTACTTCATGTACCAGATGGCACCACCAGCAGGTTAGAAACATCTTAAAATTTTTAAAGATGTATATATATGATATTTCGTTGTAGATTATTTTTCGTGAAGTCTTTACGCCCATTTATTCACTCGTTATAAAATCACTTGAGTGGAAATAGTGTGAGAATAATTTACATGAAGTCAAGACAGATGATTAAAACATTTTAAATAAGCACTGGAAACAGAATTTAAAAGCTTTGAAGCTGGTTTATTTCATTATTAAATTAACCGAAAACAACCAATTTAGTTCGATATTTATCTTAACAAACTGATTATTTGAAATTAAATTTTTACTGTATTAAATGTGTTCTAAGTCCAGAAAAGTGTTAATACTTTTATTTAAGGCACAGTACACCTTTCTATGGAATCAATTCATGCTCACGTTATACACGTCAAATGTACCGCCTAGATTGAGTTTTGGAATCCGTTGTGCATTTTCCAGGAGTAAAAGGGATGTGACTTCACAGAAAAGTGTGAAATAATTCGCAATTAATACTAGATGAATGCATAATAACATCTTCAGATGACTCTGGCGTCACATGTATTGACTCAATTCAACATCCTCCATCGAATCCGAGGCATTCCAGCTTTGTAACAAAAATTTCCAAAACATAATAAACGCTACAATCTTTCACACTGCAGCGTTTAAGACATTATGATGAACAAATAGTTAGACTCTATTCCCAGTGTCTTAATCTTAAACTGTAACTTACACACTAAGTGAAACTAGAAGTTATGCGGTTCCTTATTTTTCCCTCCCGCTTCGAATATTTCTCACTAGCCGCCTTTGGTGACCAGCTTGTTCTCTGGGAATATTGGTTGTGTCTAATTTCAATTAGACACAACCACTATGCATAACGTATATCCATGGCTCCCTCAACAATGTCTTTTTAAACATCAAATTGTCACAGACACTTAAACCCTGTTATTTTATTAGACTAAAACTTGTTATCTTTACTGTTTATATGAAACTTTCTTAAAAGAGGCAAGTCACATGACGTTACACTTGCTTAGAAACGGAACTGTCCATGTCATCTAACATCTAACTGCACGTTGTCTTACGCAGTTCTCTAATTTCACCCCTCAGACAGAGGTATCATTAGTCCTCGGCGTGAAGGTAATTCAACCCAACACAATTTTTGTACCCAAGAGAGAGCGAGTCTACAGCTAACTTAGCGGGACAATCACCACTAGGCCACTCCACTTTTTTGAAACACTGTGTTCCAAAATCCTTCGTCAATGTAAACATCCAATGAGAATTGGCGTAGACCTAGGGAAAATTTGGAAATCCAACATGGTTTGTTTTCCATTCAGGCCCTTCGATCATAAAAGTGAAATACGATCCTTCGAGGCGGTAGGATGCTCTCTCCGAAAAGCGAGAACCACCCGTGTGGGGCAACCCGTGGGGGAAGGGGAATGTGGGTGGGAGTCAGTCTGGAGAAATCAGGGCGGGGAAGGAAGGGGGTCCCGTTTTGAAGGAGGAGTAGGCGGGAATCGCAATGACCGGTAGTGCGTTTTGGGATCCTTCGTGAATGACCCACCTAAATGGATCTGCTTAATTGGGTGGAACTAAACTGGTAGTAGGTCCAAATTGTATGAAACAGCCTTATCGTGAATGTCCAGCTTTATACAGCAGCATCTCATCCCTATATTTGGTGGACTCCGGGTGGGATTGCAATCAGTAAAACTGAAAATGACAGCACAGGACAAAATATGAGCGATATTTCATTAAAATCCTTGCAGGGATTAACTGGATGGGATTGCAGTCATCCAGTTAAATATCTCTGAATATGAACGCATTGCATTTAAAAGAAATTAATTTGCAGTTACCGTTTATACGTCTTTCAAGGGACTGACGTAAGACGTATAATCTAAATTTTAATAAACAATTAATGCAACACAATTAACTTAATTAACAATTAATTTAAAAGCAGTAATTTTTAAGATAGTATTAATATAGGGGAAGGTGGTGTACCTTGGACATAAGTGTACCTTGAACCTATGCCGATTTTAGCGCCATCTGTATAGATGTATAGAAAATGTTATATGTATTTTGTACACTTGCCACCAGAGGTCCCAGTGTACCTGAACTTATTTGTCAAGGTGCTCATTTGAATGAATGAATCCTGAAGAAGGAAATTGACCCATCAAAAGTAATTTTTTTCCTGTTGAATTTTGTGTTAATAGTTCCTAAACATACATAAATTACTTTATAGTAAAATGCCTAACTTATAAAGCACAGTTTTAGCTATAATAACATGTGTTAGAAATTATGTTAAGTCTAACCTCAATTTAGTAGTCAGCCATTTTCCATGAAATGGTCAAGTGGTGTACCTTGGACCATGCCCAAGTGGTGTACCTTGGTTCATGACCACTACATGGTCTACCACTTATGTTGTGGAAAAATGTGATGTAATGTGGAAGTTACCACATCCCGTGTTGACTGGAGGATCTGAAAGGCAGCTTTGGAAATGACTTGTCTAATTACAATGTTGGTTAAGCCTACTCATAGTAATGAAATTGTTGCTGTAATAATTTTATATTCGGTCTAATCTAAGACCTCATTAAGCAAAAGTGCTCATTAACATTTTTCTGTAGCTAAAATACCAATAAATGTTTATGTTCAAACTATTCGGTTCGATTTTTTAAATCTAGAAATAGCTGGTCCAAGGTACACCACCCATGGTGTACCTTGGTCCTATTTGCACTTTTTTTTAAATTGTAAGTAATGCACTGAAATACTTTTTTAAAAAATCTACAAAAAATATATGTTGTGTATAAAGGCCTAAAATATGAAAGAAAAATTGTTTTGTTACCTTTCTTTTAGTAATTATCCAATTAAAAATTAAAAAGTAAAAATGGGATCTAGGTATACCAACTTCCCCTAATATTATATAATATTGAAAACAATAATCAGATTTCGCAATCAAAATTTGACATAAAAGTGGGGAAAACCTTAGATTTATTGCATATCTTGAGTATTAATTATACATTTCTTATTTTATATGATTTATGTGTATGCAGGTTGACCTTTCTTTGGAAATGGAAGGGAGGAACAGATTTTAACCCTCTACTTTCTAGGAAAAGTTTCGCCCTTAAAAGGAACGTTAAAATAATCACTGAGGCAGAAAATTTGCGAATTTTAGAAGGTAGAAAACGATGCATAACCGAAGCTTTACATTCTTTGTGTAATATAAACGGATTACCTTTTCATTACAAATGTGTCGAATGAATCGGAATTGTGATGAAACGACGTGCAAATGAGAAACATATAAACGAACTTAACTGTATTTTAACAGAATTTAGTTTAAATAACAGCTATCGATATTCTATCCAGTGTCACTCTATGTTTAAAACGAAAATTGTTTAACTTCGTGGAGCTTTTACTTTGGCTGTAAGTGGTGTAGAAGCATGGCATATAGATTTCCATGTGCTCTCAACTTGAGTTGTCACTGACTATAATTATGACAGAGTGCAGACCATAATCAAAAGGAATTCATTTCACTATAGTCATTAAAAAAATCGTGGTAATGGAAAAATAATGTTGAGACACAGGTAAAATCTTTTAAACATCGTCAATTTCGTTGAATATTTCCGAAAACCCTTACTTAAAATACACGAAGAATAGTCTTCCAGCAACAGGAATTAAAATATCATAATTGTCACTGATGATGGAAAGAATTATGACCAGGCAAGTGGTAAACAGAAATCGATATGTCGCAGTAGAAATGTCAATTTCTCTAACGTTCATCGGTTTTCTGAAAGTAGTGTCATAAGTAAAAAAAAAAATGCATTATCCTATCTAACTGTCAAACAAACACACAGTTAAAGAGTTTATGCTATCAATCAGTCGTTGTCGATATAGTCACCAATTTTAACAGAAAACCATAATTAAAAAGTTGGAAATTGGGAAGTATATTTTTAGAGAAATCTAGGCGGTAGGTGTTGATTTATACACTTTACTGCGCAAAATAGAAACCGCAATTCAACAATTTTCGTTCGTGAACTTGCGAGATAGATATTTCCAAACTAAAACTTTAGATTTTATTTTATTTTCACTGCCGAAAGAATCTCGGATGGAATAAGCTGCGCCTAAAACTAAGAAACTAAAATTTTAGAAGATAAAAATTCTATTGCTTTTTCCCTTGTGGTTATAATACTTGAATTTTTCACTTTGCAGACGGGTTAACATAGATTCTGTGACACTAAGTTCATTAGAATTTCACTCCCCTTTTGGAACTTATTTGCCTTCTAATCACCCTGTAGATAGTTGTACTCCTCTGGCCTATAGCATCGCCCATATAATCCCTAAGTTTATTGTTAATGAAGTTTAGTTTAGTTTTATTAACGTCCCGTTTTGAAGCAACACGTATTGTTAATGAAGATAGACAAGAATAGACAACTCTGTCGAAAGGGATCACGGATCTTATCTTCCAATGGATCTTATGCATGTGACGTCATATCCTCCGACACGTGAACTACCGGAGGCAGCCATTGGTCAGTCTTAAACAGCTGACTCAGAACTGCCTTTGTTTCTGAGTCGCTTATAGGCCGATCGTTTTGTTTATTCCTCCACAGCTGTTTTTTTATACTCTCGAACCCAGACGGTGCATAAGGTCCATTACTTAAAAAGGGGAGTAAAAAAACTTTTTTTCCAATTTCGCTGCCAGAATCTGCGCTTTCAAAAGATGATTTGAGATTTCATTCATCTGTAAAGGCGAGTACATGACTGTCATTACTTATTACTAGGCCACCATGGCAGGTAAAGATAGTAGAAAGTAAGTAAGATTTTGCTATGGTATCCAGAAGTACTTTTTCCTGGAATTTTATTTACATACTACTCCTCTCCCAACCCGTCCAACTGCGGTGACCAATTTTATCCAGGCAACTGCCACTTCAATGCAGATGCACTCAGCAACTTCGCCAACTCATCAGCTTGTAATTTTAACCCTTTGCATTCGGAAGAGTAATTAGATATATAATTATTCACTTATAACAAAGGCTCATTTTATTGCTTCGAAACGTAAAAAATATAATTGTGCAAGTTCATTTTTCCTGAAAATTTATTCTGCGACTTCTTCTTCTTCTGCAGGTATTTTTTGTTACCATCGAAATCAAAAAAGGTCAAAATGATGCGCCGTCTAGAATGGCGACTGAGAGTAGGTTCTCGAGTGCAAAGGAACCCAATAAAATATTGAAATTCCAAAAGCATTATATAAACGGTGGATAAATTCCGAAAAGAATGGTATCAAACACCTTTGACAGGGTTTTAAAGAAGCCCGTTTTCATGTGTTTCATAAAAATGTGACTGATTTTAACTAATATTTTTATAGAGAGAGAATAAATTACCCGAAAATATAAAGCAAAGAATATAATTGATAAATGGACATGTTTTACCACATTCGAAACAAATGCCGGATTTAATGTCAGTTTAACTTGGTTGATGAATAAATAATAAATATGAAGCATCAAAATTTTGGTCATTTTTAATCGCATGACTTCGCGAATTCGGCACAGTAGAATGCGATTTGCTGGCATTTTAGGATGTTTTCTAATCTGTCAATTTCATATGGTGAGGCACATTAATTCGACGTAGCAGATTGTAGCATCGTAATTCAAAAACTTATTTTCGTGCGATTATATATCAAATAATTTCTAAAAAATTAGTACATGGATTGTTACTTAGGCTGGCTAAATGAAAATACCAGTCCTCTTGTAATAATTAACCTTAAACCGATAATAAACAGCGCGTTAATTCACAAATAAATGAAAAGTAAAACGATGAATTTCCCAAACGCTTGATGTCCACGAATATCAAACATGATTGCCTGATGGCAGTTTTAGTTTTAGACATATTAACATCCCGTTTTGAAGCAATACGAGGGCTATTTTGGGGCGGACCTCGCAATTTTGAAATGTGGGCAGATGACGAGGACGACAGCTGAGCTGGCACCTCCACTCCAAACTTTCACACCACACCAATAGGAGGACGTTTGATCCACGACTTCAGATTTAACGTACACCAGGCCAACATATACGGCGGATATTTAGTGGAATCTGGTTTCGAACCAGGAACTCTATTGTTAAGAAGGCGAGACATTTCCACTAAGCCACGGCGGCCTTACCTGGTGGCAGGCTCTCTGTTTCGGGACTGGAGGATTAAGCGGGACATTCACCGCTGTTCCATTCTGGAATTTTTGGAACACGGGAAGGAAACACCTTTCGTCAGTTTGAGAAACCGATGAAAATTGGTGCAAATGGATTGGTTGTTTGGAATTCCCAATAGTTTGGAGTCTTATTGGAATGGCCGGATGGCCTTCTGAGGGCCTCGCTGCGAGGGTAGCTGGAAAACAAAAGTTTTGCCTAGATTTGGACCTCGCGACGAGGCTATAAAATCGGAAATCCGCCGTGTGGGGGAGGAGGAGAAGGGGAGATCGAAGAGCGACGGTAGCGCACTTTGGAGTCTCCATGAATGACGTGCCTAATTTTTCGACTTGAATGGGTGGGGAAAAAACAGACTTCGGACAAATGGCATAACCTAGCCTTCTCGTGAATGCCCAGCTTTACAGATTCAAAATTCAATTCCACCACCCATCCATTGTGCCACTGGCCTGGTGAACCTTAACCTTTTCGTGACTAACTGGGCGCATATGTTCTTTATGAGAAAACTTTAAAAATACCCTTTGGGATATAAATGCTCCTTGGTCTAGTGTAACTATTTCCTATCAGTCCTATCAAGTTTTGAGAAGGAGTTTTCATTCACAGAACATGTCATTACAGCAGGTTTCTGCATTGCTATTTTGTCATAGTGTTGAACCAGCTTATTTGATAGTTCACAAGTGTATACACTTTTTTTCAGAAAATCTCGTATAATTTCAATAAAATTTTAATTGAATTAAATCTAAACTGCAAAATTTTTATTTTTTCTTTACAGAATTACTCACTGAAGACTACAGGGACACATACACCCCAGTGATAATGAAAGATGGGACGTATATATCCCGGTCATAAACTAGGGGATATATTTTTGCAACTTTGTCTTGGCGTTCTATTGTGCCCTACTTATTGTTCATGCTACGAAAATTGTTGTGGCGTTGAAAAAGAAATTCTCGTTGCGAAAGGGAATCGAAGTCGAGTGTTCTCGCGCTGTTGTGATTAGAAGTTTGGAGAGGAGGTTGCCAGAAAGGTACAGTCCTTAACATCAGACTACGGTTCACAATTAATAGGACTGTCCTAAAAAAGCCCTTAATGGAGCTCCACTTTATAAAAACATATTGTCTCACCGAAAAATATCAAGGATGAACTATTGCTTCATTTTGAATTCATAAATTGTTTACGGAGAAACAATATGTATTAAATCGAAACAATAAAAAGGGTAGAATTAATTCATTCATGAAAGTGATAACCAAAGAGAAATATGTAACATTTTTTTTTCTTTTTTGTCTCTAAGCATAAATTCAATACATTGATATTTCACATCACATCACTAACAGCTCACAATAACTGCAGCTTCATTACTATCCAGTCTGCAATTGAATAGCTAGTAAGAGTTGAATGAAATTTATTGTAAAATAAACTATCTAACAAATAAGAAATCGCTATCTTTATAGTAATCCAAGAAGGCCTTTGTCTTTCAAAAATCCAACACAGCTATATTTTGAAAATAACACGTGCTGCCACCTATTAAAGCCAGTGTGAACTATTCCTTATTTGAATTAGATATGCATCTTAAGGGCATAAATGTTAAAGTTTTTCAAACACATCTTTTGAAAGATTATTGCAACATAAGGGAGAGTCGACGAATTTGCACCACTAGGTCATTTTTTTTAGATTGATAGAGAAATAATTTTAATAGGAAATATAAAGTTACATTTTTTTGTAGTTTATCTTCAGAGTAAAATAAATATCATTAATGTAATTAAATTATGAAAAACATTTTAAAATAGGAAAAAAATAGCTTAAAAAATTGTGTCATCGGTCCATTTAAGGAAATCGCTTTCCTAGAATGGACCACTGCTTTCCTAAATTGGACCACCAATTTCTTTAAGCAAAATTAATTAAAAATATTTTTTGATTTTCCAATTCACACCAGCTCACAATATGTGAACCCAAATATGACATTTTAGGCACTGTATCACTTCCTTTTTTTCTTCACAAATGATAAGTATCCTTAATTTTTGTTCTTTTTGATCCAACATTTGATGTCTTTAAAAATGTCCTTTTTTCTATATTTATTGATTTATTAACTTATTTTCCTGTCGCTTGTTCCACTTTCAAATTATGAGAATAACTATTGGTGATAATTCCCCTAACATTATCTTTAAACTGTTTTAATGAAATTATTAGAGGGAATTGTAGCCAAACAAATTTCCTATATGTGGATAGAACAACATATTTCCCTACTTACTTTAAAACGGCTTTTTGTCTTTTGTTAAAAGAATTGACTATTACTAAATCTAAACACTTGTTCTAGGATCCTAGAAAAGTCATAAAGGCCGCGGTGGCCTAGTTGTAAGGTCTCGGCTTTAGGGCCGGAGGGTTCCAGGTTCGAAACCCGCATTTTGTTACTCCAACAGGTAACATTCACATAGTACTGAACTAGGCTCCTGCAAATGTCGCGATATGTGCATTTGTGCTACACCAAACAAAAAAACTAGCACAAGAAAGAGCACTTTTTTTGAAAAAAAGGAAATTTTTATTCAACGCTTATGTTTTCAGTTATAATGGTGTATAAAACTGTTAATTCAAATGCCATTTTAATGAACAAATTTTTTATTTTCCAAATTTTGACCATTTTTGGTCAAAATTTAGTAAAAATTGACGTTTACGCCAAACTTCCTATAACAAATTCTAATGCATGTATTTCCCTTTTTCTTTCAATAATATATTTGGTATACATTTACCTGTGTTATGAAGCAGAATATTTAGTGTACCTCTTAAAGTTACCGAGATATACCAAAGTTTGTGTACGCAACAGCTTTTTACAAAAAAAACTATCACTTTTTCAAATAAAAACAGCTCTAAAATAAATAATTATGCACTTTAAGCTATACTTGAGGTTCATAACATACCTAGAGATGTATAGAACACTGTGATTAAATTTCATTTGAATATATTAAAAACTTTTTAAGAAATGAGATTTATCGCAATGTCAAAAAATGAAAATAACAGTTTTCCAGAAAACGCAAATAAAGATTTTAAAGTCGCACAAAAAATTATATACATATTTTAACAACTTAAAATTCACAGTATTTGTAAGTTAAGCCTTCTTTGACTTAAATTTAAACCAAAATTAATTAAAAACTAACTTGAAATTTTTTTTCTTGATAATTTTGTTTTTGGTTCGACTTGTAGCTTCGATTTCTTAATTCTCTCAATATCAATTTCTATGTAGTTTTTTTTAATAATTTCTGGTTCAAGTTTGACATTAAGATGGTTAAATATAGTCATCAGCCTTATATTGCCTGAATTGAATAATTAAACTGCTATTTTACTACCTAATAACAGTGTTTGGAGTGAGCGAAATTTTCTTTACGTAAAATATCCCGTCACTAGAGAAACAGTTGCCAGATACGCCTAGAACAATAATAAAAAAATAAATAAAACTTAATTCTATATTTAAAAAGTAAGTTGTACATTCACATTGTCTAAGAGTAAAGAAATAACTGTTTAGATGAGTTTTTTGCATTTCTATGGCTTAGTTTCGGTTTCGAAAATTTGACTTCTGGTTCATAATTTAGGCAATAACTTTGCTTCTAACTATCGGAGAAACTAAAGTAAACCATTTTTGGAATCCTAAATGTATGGGCTTTAATACAAAGTAATAAAAAAAAATTCGAAAATTTTCATAAAAACGTCGATTTTAGGGTAGGCACATACCTTAAGGAAATGAGCAGTTAAATAGAAGCGTATGCTGTGATATTTATCACGCGAACGCAACGTCGCATTAACTATTAGATAAAAGAATCTTTGTTCTGTTAGAAAGAAAATTTTGTAAATTATTTCAAGACAGAATACGTACTTGGGAATAACTTTATATGGGTACAGACCCTTCTACCTTCAAACTTAATAAAAACATTCAGTTTTCGACAAATGGCCTCGAGATTCATATCGTATCTCAAGATTTATTTTGCATCAAATCTGGTAATTCTTAAGTATGTATCACTAACTTGACTTCTAGAATCAAAATTAGATACATTTTAAGGATGTAATTCATGCAGGATTACAATATCAACGTTGTATCGACGATTTTAACAGTTCAAAAATTTCCAATGATTTTAATTACGTTGCCGACTTTTCGATCAACTTCTTTCCATATCACCTTGTCTCTAGCTTATCAGAGTAATTTGTTGCTAAAATATTCTAACTAGAGCTTTGTCCCAATTGTCAATTTGTGAAACCTACAAGATTTTAATACCACAATGATTCTATAGTCTTGCTATACTTGATTGACATTTAAATAACACAATTTACCCTTGCTACCCAACTTTTTACATTTATATTCCATAGCCAATTCTGAACATAAATTTTTCTTACAATTATACTATCATAATGCCAGTACAAAGAATCCCAGTTATTTAAAAATGCGCAAAACCCATAAAGTAATTGAAGATTTGGATCGATTAGGTTAGATTAATATCAAATTTTGAAGCAACACCAAGGCTGTTTGAGTACAGACATAATATTTGTGGTCATAAGACCAGGACGACATACCCGCCAGAAATCCCCCTCCACACACACCATCACCACCTTTCAATCGACCGCACCACACCGGGGGGGGGAGTCGTTTAACCCCAACAGATTTAACGTGCATCAATCTCGCATACATTGTGAACCTTGGGTAGAATATAGTCTTAAACTCGAAACCCTCCATTTCTGAAGCAGAGACTCTGCCAGCAGGTCGCAGCGATCCTAAATATGTACTGGGAGGTAAACTATCTCAAGTGCAATTTTGCTTATTGATATTTTTATCGTATTTTCATTATTCCTGACCGCATCTTCGGGTGGACAAAATGCCGTGGCAGTAGGTCGAAACGAACAAAAGACAACCCGTCTCAAAAAATACATTGCGCATTGCAATACATTGCGATCTGGGAAGTCTTGGTTCTCCTGTAAAATTCTTACTCGAGACATTTTGCCTCTGGCGTACAGAAATATGAAGATTAGATTAAAGATGAATATTTATTAGTTTAACTTATTGATTTCCATTAACTTTAAAACATTTTCTATAAACTAGTTTTATGCATCCACCTAATGATTCTACATGGAATTTTAAAATACACATCGAGAATACTAACAAATTATGTCCTCCGAATTGTAACTATTTGTATAAACTGTGCAGCTCATGGATTAATAAAAATCAAGTACAGCAGAAATTCAAAATATGAAGAAACTTTATTTGCAAGCTTACTATACAGAGATTAAAACATGCCGTACAAGGTCATTCCAGCACTAAAAACCATTTATAAATGCATTTCAAACAGGAATTCTAAACAGTTGGGGAAATATGAACAGAAAACTTGCTTTTGTTACTTGAACAATTGTTTGAATACAATTCTCAAATAAAACATTCATATAATATATAACACGGTGAACACTTACAGAAATCATTTAACACCTTTATCAGAATTAGAATAATTTATACCAAATTTCACACAACACAAGGGTTTTTCCTCCAAAATTTTTAGTGTATAATTTATCTGAACAAATATAAATTTTAGCATTTTCGAATGGAAAATTCTGAATGCCTTTTAGAAGAAGCAGATCATAGAGATTCATAAACTTTTATATGCATATAGATAATGAGAAAGGAATGAAAAGCCCGAGTCATCATTCATCGCATCCACTCGAAATTCAGGAAATAAGAGAAAGGATTTTTTATTCTTAAAAGCTATCCATATAATTTTTTAAAATGCTAATTGTGCGAAAGCGTCACATTTTTTCCTGAAGTATAATGATCACCATGGTGATCAGGCATGGTGATCAAATATACGTATATATTTTTTCATTCGGAGGATTCCTGATTGACTGTCCGGATCAGCCATCAGTCATCCTTGGCTGGAAAACTGCAAAGGGGGGTGGGGGCTTTATTTAATGAAGCCTTCAATTAAGCATCTACAAACGATAAATATTCACAGAAAATTACAGCTAAAATAATCAAAACTAAATAAAGGCTAATCTTTAAAAAAAGTATTCGTTTATGGATGCAACAAATGGGCCGTAATTTTTAGCCTATTTACGCAGGACACAAAATTTTCGGCAATTATTGGAAATTCAGATATTTAACCTCTTGTACTTAAAAATGGCGTGGCAAAAACGTGCATTGTATAACAGAATGTATGATATTTAAATCTGTATTTAAGTTAAAAATAGCAATTAACCCTCTGGCTTTGAAATTTTTTAAATCACTAATTGGATGCACGTTTGCAAACGTGTCCAAATACCGTTTACCCAAGCGAGTTAATTATATGCAGAGTTTAATTAGTATAATATGATAAAAAGCTATATAAAAGTACCAAGTAAACACATTAACCTGTGAAAAATGCAGGATGCAGCAGAAAATAGACTTGCTTCCAACCCGCTGAAATCGCGGGATACGCAGTCAGAGGGTCAATTGAACAGAAAAATCACTTGGGCACGCTTCAGAATTTCAGGTGTCCTTTACTCACAGTTCAAGAAGTTGAACTGAATTACTTTAAGGCATTATTAGCATTTTTTTCAATATCAAACCAAAAGGTGATTGGACGCAGTTCACAATTCGCTCTTCCACATTGTGCACGGAAATAGTTTTTTCGCCATTGGGAAACATCTCCAAAATACGTAGAGATGAAGTCTTTTCAAAATATTCTAGGAAAAACTTATTTTGCAATTTTCCAAAATTAATTATCGCACTGTTAATCTGTTGTGCAAGGGATGCGAGAGGTTTCATTTTTGCAAAGAAGCTTTACATGCTTATATAGTTCACAACAGCGAACCAGAAATCCATAAAATGATGGTTGGTTATCGACTGCGTCCAACTAAAACATCGTCAAATGTGCAAGTTCGTAAAAAGTTAAATGCATTTAAAAAAGTATTTGTCACAAAATTGTAAAATAACTACACTTGCAATATTGAACATTCATAAAGCTTAAAATATTTAGCAATAGCATTTATCTTAATATAAATTATCATTTTATGAATGTAAAATTTCTAATGAATACACAGATTTGAGCTTAATTTAGAGATCTCTAGGCATGCAATAATGTTAGAGCTTAAGCTATCAGTTCAATTACTGCAACAAAATATTTTTACCGAAATTGTTATCAGATACGTTTCTGTTGATACTGCTGCAATTTCTTTGTAGCATCATATACATGGTGCACAAATTTGTAAGTTTTCTTCGCCATGAGCTCAATCCCCGGGGGGCACCACGAATTCGGAGATGAGAAGCCACCGGATAAATAAGCGGGTTCTCGCTTCTCCTGGAGTACAGTAGTAGTGTGGGGTTAAGTTACCTCCACTCCGATGACGGGGCGCACCTCCTTCGGGAGGGATTGATGACTACTAGGACTCCTACCTTAGTTCCCGATGCTGTCGCGACTCCAATTATTCAACGACTCTGCTTGCCTAGGCAAGATGGGGTAGCTTCCTTTGTGATCACCATGAGCTTGCTCACAACCGGCTGCTTTAAGAAACACAAACTCCAAATTTTATTATTTCAGAGTCTTGATAATAAAGTGGTTGGTTTGGTTATGATTTATGACGCCCGAGTCATATGTAGTTATGTTGCGCCAGATCCTAAAATCATAACTGAAGATTTACGGGCTCTTAAATCCAGCTTTTTTAATGGAAACAATTTCAAAATGGAGGTTTTTCAAAATGAATACTTTATATTCAGGTGACATTTCAATAATGAATTAATTTCCAAAGAAATTCCCATGAGAAGATTGCTGACCTTTGCTTGTAATATTCTTGTAACGGCCAGGGATTCCAATAAGCGTGATGTGGATTGAAGACAATCTTCTCGGCTATGTTCAGAAATACCTGCCACGGTTTAAACATGTTATCATAGAGCGAGATCTGAAAAAAAATTAGAAAAAATTTGATTTTATACCGATGAAAAATATGAATTCTCCTGCCATAACACAGTTGAAACACTAATGCTGATCATATAATCTATATCCGTACGTCGCGAATACATATGGAAGAAGAATTTGATTGCGATTATCAATATCGACAGAAATAAATGATAGAAAATTCTTTTCCATTAGGAGAACTTGTTAGCTAGAAAAGGCCAACTACAACAACCTTCCAAATTGAGATCATTCGAAGTGAGATTTTTAAAATACAATAAACCTGTTTATCTAAGCATCACGTTAAGATTTTTTTCGAAGGCTTCCCCTAGAAACTTAATACGACTCTGTGTATTTGTTTCTTGCTAAGAAAACTGGTGAAACATCGAGAACACACAGGCCAGTTCCTCATAACCAATGTAAATTTCTACCTGTACCAGTCAAGGGTTGTAAATAGAAAAGGAAAAATTATCCCAT
Source organism: Araneus ventricosus (assembly GCA_013235015.1). Taxonomy (NCBI): domain Eukaryota; kingdom Metazoa; phylum Arthropoda; class Arachnida; order Araneae; family Araneidae; genus Araneus; species Araneus ventricosus. The sequence goes on from BGPR01003027.1 coordinate 117,441, forward strand.
GTAATCGAAGAATAAGTCAAAAAGGGCTGTTCTTAAAAACCTAGATCTTAACTTTCAAAGCGGTCGTCAAGTTTAAGAATTTGGAATAAAGTGAAGAATCTTAAGTCAAGGATTTGGAAACAAGACGATTTAACCAGAAACAAAATTGCTTTAGTTAACACCGTATTGTTGGCCAAACCAGGACAAAGAAAAATCTAAGGGTTTATTTTATTTACAAGATGAGAAAAAAACGAAAGGTCAGAATCAAACTTACTCTGAATCGGCGACCTGTTTCCAGTTTCAAGGTGCAGCCACAAACTGTTTTGTTTCTTCAGTAAAATAATTAGTTGCACATGAAAACAGGCCCAAGAAATAATTTGCTGAAAAGGAAAAGATTAACGGTAACTAACAAAATTTTTAAAAAATCATAACCTAAAAAGAACCGAAAAAACTGAAAATGACGAGAATTTCGAGGTTCAGGATACTTACCCTTTGGGCCGAGTTAGCCTGGTTACCTTTGCATTTTGGGGAAGGAGCCATTCTGGGAGTAGATATTGAGGTCTACCTCCCGAGAGTACATCGAGGAAAAAGCATCCGAGTCAGGGATTGAGTTCGACTATGGCAGTGGCTGATGATGTGATGGTGCAGAGGAAACCAGGTCCAGAGAGATCATCATCAGAACAGGTCTGGAGCATAAGAGTCACCGAGGGTAGGTGTTGGAAGTCTGTTCATTTACGGGTGCCTGGAGACTGCTGAGGATATCTTCAAGGAGGTTGTCGTCGGGAGAAGGTGATGGTATAGGAATACAGGAGGTCTAATAACGTCGTCATCATCTAAGTTCTCTTCATCTTTAACATTTTCTTTTATATCGTAAGCAGCAGGGTTTTCGTCGTATTTCCTAAAGGTTCCATTTTCAATGAAGAATTTCATTAGCTTTATAGTTTTCAGTCGTTAACATTTAATTGATACTTCGTAGACAAAGAAGGAAATTGCTTGACGAGGTTTGGTCCCGTGTCACTGTCACGAAACTGCGAGTGAGCAACTTATATAGTCCATGGTATCTTTTTCAGCCCAGGTATATTGATAAGCAAAATATTTGAACAGTCTGAAAGAAGACCAGGAATAGGAGATGCTTCGTTATAAAGTGGATTAACTCCACCTCCTACGCTGCCGGTTTACTTATTACGATTGGGAGAGCTGTTTTTCCAGTGACGTTGCAACTTCATTACAGATGCTCAGAAATCTCTGTGGAACGGAATGGCAATGCTGCTACTGTTCGAACAGTAGCTTGTTTTGCAATCTCATCTACTTTTTCATTGTCCGGAAACCAACGCGAGCCTTACATTGTCATTGGCCAAGGGATGCTGGTGAATTTCTCTTACCAAAGACCATGTTGTTGCGGTCACACTAGATCTTGAGTGAAGAAACTGGGGCAGCCGAAAAATACCCGACAAAAATATTTTTAAATTTAAAATGGCTACACAAGAATCTTTGTTTAGCACTTATTATAATTCAGTAACATGCCAAGTTCTTGGACTGCTAGAATTTCGATGCGATTGGAAAAAACATTTTCTGTCCATCCAAATTAAGTGGATAGATTGTTCTGGAATCAAGAAGATAGTCAATATGCAGGTACTTATAAGATATTTCAGGTCGTAGTTCCATGTGCTTTAATGGGGTATCATTGCAAACCACTCTGGAGGCCGAGAGCAGCATCATATCCAAAAAATAAGGGAGCAATAGCTCTATCAAATGTTGGCGAATTGGCATCCTTGACGATTTCGTAGACGTTTTATTAGAATTAGACGAGTAAAACTACAGAGGTATAGAATACTCGCTTCATTTACATTTAAATTAAAGAAGATTTTGGCAAGAGACATTTTCCAGAATATAGCTTAGAAACTAGACTGGCATTAATTGATATGGATTTATTCTCAACACTTTAGAGGTGGGAAACGTAAAAATACATTTTATCGAATTACCCAACATCAGTTTTTCTTTTATAGTATACACATTGTCTAGAGCAAGCACAGTTCAAGTGTTTTTTTAGCTTGCATCCAATTCGTATACCGCTCACTATCTGTCAAGCAGCGAGAACTATTCTAGACGAGTGGGACGGTGCAAGAATTTCCATAATGAACAAAATAAAATGAAAGAAGTCTCAAAATAATGAAATATGAATGAGTTGATTTCCCAACAGCTGAAGGAAAGTACACTATCCCGACAACGTCAAGTATCCAAGTGAATCGAAATAAAATGAATTTAATAGCAGTTTTTAAAATTTCAAAATGCTTGCCTCGGTTATTCTGATATCAATTCTTGCAGAAGTCACTGCTAATTAGAGTTCAAAGATTCAATTCTTCCAAGTTCGTTTTTGCTGGTTATAACCTGCATGAATTCGTAATTCACATTTTAGCAACAAGAAATCACTAGAAATATTCAAACAAAATTCCTTCTTTTAGCATCACTCAATTGAAATCCGATATTTTTGAATATCATTCCATCCATTGCATGACATACTTGAAATGATTTCATTTCAGATATTTAATCTCGTAAAATTTAAAATCTGTAAGTGTTAGAATCTTGTTAATGAGAAGGATGCCCACAGATGTCTTGCATTTCCAGGAGAGACTTCAAATGTCATCAGACTTGTATTCTGTAGATTTCCTTGGTTTAATTAAAACTTCTTTCAGAATACAAACTAAGGACGGATGAGCTAATTGTTCAGCATATAACCCTGGCTTGGTTGAAATGTAATGAAAATCAGATGTAAATAAAATGTAAATAGTCATTTATAAAACACTCAAGATTTTCCGTCTTAGCTTAATAACAAAAAACCTGCGTAGAGTCGATATAGGAGATACAGCAATTACTCGAAACGATGCGCGACACGTACATTCATTGACGAATGTCCTTCAATGTAGATGCGACTCCATTCATGCATGGAAGGGGCTTTTTTTGTCTTTACCCCCCAGGTGGAGATTTTTTTTCCTTTCACACTCAGTGAAGTTCGAAGCATAGATCTTAAGATTTGATTTTCCCTGGCGCAAGATCCTCGAATGGGATAAGCTGCGCCGAAGACTAAGAATGACAGGAAAAAAGAGCCGCTTTCCGATTGCACATATTTAAGGAAATTTTAAAAAACAATAACAGATGTTAAGAGTATCTCCCCAGTGCCGGCCTTAGGAGGTGCGAGCCTCAAGTCGAAACAACTTTAGTCAAAATTTTTTAGTCTTTAAGAATCTCGGAATTAAGAGATTTAAAAAACCAGCACGAGTGTTCTCCCTTTGACCATCTCGTAAACATAGACAATATGATGAGTTTTGGAGTTTGTCGAACAGACAAGAAAAATGAATATGCATTTTGACCATCTTCCTCTCATCCTATTGGAATTAAAATTCGATACACATATACAATTTTGGGGACTATATTACATATCGAATTTCAGTTATCTAAGTCATTGGTTTTTGGAGTTGTCGAGTTCACTGAGACACGAATATGCAGACTGAGAGCAGGCCAATCCTTTGACGTATTCGGTCCAACTTTTGAAGCAGATTTAATATTCCAATTTAATATTTTACTTGGAAATTAGTCAATTATATAACATTTTGATTCTTTCTATTCACTTTGCGACGATGACTCGTGGAACATTCTACATGATATCTTCTCAGTCACACTGTGTTACATTTAGCAAGATGGCTAAATTTTGAAGTCAAAACATTTCAGAGGCGCCACTATGGAATATTCGAAGATTATGCTTCCTTATTCGCCCATAAGCATGATGCGATCCTAATGCACCCTGTCGAATAGCTCAAAACATCCTAAACTGTGGTGGTCCAATAAAAAGTTTATCTGTGGGAAAAATTAACTCTTCTGCGATGAAGAAAAAGTGACTATTTTTACGGTCTGTAAACAAAGAGCTTAAGATTATCTGAAAATCAACAGAAAACTTTAAAACTGTTCGACAATTAGCCTAATCATTTCATTTCTATTCCTCGCAGTTGACGTTTCTAATTTTTGAGATTGATAGTTCATTAATGTGTTCATTCCATAAATATTTAACCCAAAATTTTTCATTTCAGCCCAATGCGATTAGATGCCGTGATCTTTTCCTAAAGCATCTCGAATGCTCAATCGGATGAATTTGCAATTAAGTTCCAAACTGGCTTTACTTTTTTGACTTCCCATAGCTAAGTTGAAGTTTCAAGACCAATGGAAAACCTTCTGCATGCATTCCCCATACATGTAGTCGCCATGCGAACTTTTATATACGAGGTAAAGAATTATAAATCCCACGTTAAAAGCTAATATTTCTAAGCTTTTATGGTGGGGGAGTTGATTTTATA
>BGPR01003027.1:127859-151771 GCA_013235015.1 Araneus ventricosus
TGTATCGAGTAGTCTAAGCAGAATTAAGAAGACTTCCGAATATATCAATGGATGGATGCATAAAGACACGCTTCCATTTTCAGATTTTATGAAAATTAGTGCTTATTTTTTCACGCTTTCATCTAGATCTTAAACAGTTTAAACTTGTGGAATTACCTCCCCTCATTATAATAAGAAATGCTAGTTTTTCAGATAATACGATTGATTCAGTAGAGTAAAATTCCATTTTTTTAAGCAACGCCAGAGCTCTTTTAAGGTCTTCTAAATTTTGAACCGTGATAAGATGACGAGAACGGCACCCGAGCCAACACCTCGCTCCAAACACCTCCACACCATTATGAGGCAATTGGACCGCCTAACAAAATTTTCTGCAGTTGTTATCAAAATATATTTAAATTATGGAATATTATTTAAAAAGTAGCCCTATAATATTATACAGCGTGTTCCAAAATTCGACCGACAAACTTCTAGGGGTGATCGTACACATCGAGACAAACTTTTACGAACAAACATGGGGTCGCAAACGCAAAGGTCGAACGCTAGAGGGGGCTCATTGCCAATGAATTAAATAAAAGATAAGGGAATATAAGAAAGTATGCAAATCAGGTTCATTGGAATACAAATTCACAATAACACAATTGCACGAATAACACGCGAGCGTGTATTGCTTCGGATGGCAAGTCCTTTGAATACTTATTTTATGTTACATCAAAAGGTTTGTTGATATAGCGTCCTACTTGTCATGTTGCATACGACTTTGTGTTGTTATGCATGCATTTGTGATGTTTTGCTGTCGTGAAATTTGATTCCATTAAACCTGTGTTGTACACTGTTTCATCCCTTTTTTTTATTATTTAATTCACTGGTAAAGAGCCTCCTTTAGAGTTCGCCCTTCGCGTTTGGGACCCCATGTTCTACTGCAAAAGTTGTCTTGATGTGTACGATCACCCTAGAAGTTTGTCGGTCGAATTTCGGAACACCCTGTATTGTACGGCTGAAGCAAGTTTAGCTCGTTTTGAGCCGACATTCGATAAGCCGTCGTTTTGAATTGGCCCCTTGAATGACACATTGATGATTTAACTGTAATGAGCATGGCATTTCAAAATGTTATAAAATCCCGAAAACGAATAAAGTTTTAATTCATAAATTTTCCAGTTAACAATTTTGTATCGGTATTTCGTCTCTTAACAATCAACCCCCCCCCCCATCTCAATTTCTTGAAATTTCAAAGAGGAAGAAACAACCAAATTTTTTGCAACCTCTCATGTTCATATCGGATGTTAAAAATTCAGAAATATTCGTTATTGGTTGCGAAAAACTTTTTTTCTTCCTATTTTAAATTTAAAAAAATTAGATAGGTGGTCTTGCTTGGTGAACGACGATTTATAAAAATTCATCGATTGCACACACAGTCTTGCATAACACTCAGTTGAACATATTGTCACGAAGAAAAATCCAATTTTAAAAAACAATTTGATTTTCCAAATGTTAAGTAAAGAGGAAAACACTAGTTTCAAAGATAACCATAATAAAAATACTGAAAAGTAAGCGCTTAAATTTATACGTCATGAAAAAGCTTCTGGAATTTTCTAAAGTGGATAATTTTACGCAACTTTGCCAATAAATCTCTGATAGCTTAAAGGAAACTAAAGAAGTAGAAAATTTTAGTCCACGTGCATCTAATTTCGCAATTTCAAAGTAAGGAAAGGAAGAAAGTGGAGAATTTTTATTTTTTAAACGTGGCAATATTTTAATTGCTTTTACTTATTATGAACCAACACTAAATCTACTGAATAACTAGCATTCAAGGCATGTTTTATATTTATTGAAATGGTTAATTTTCTTTAGAAAGGAAGTTAAATATTTCTGCCTTTTGATGCAAAAATGTGTATAAAATATGACGTTAACTACTTAGCTTTCAGTTTGTTCCTTGCAGTTAGATTTCGATTAACTAAAACGGCAAATTTTAGCTCGGACTATTTTTTCCAAACCTACCGATAACAAGTTTTAAATAAAACTAGAATTTCTACGCGATATAATATTAGCACAAAATCTTATCCGATAATCTTTTTCTTTTCTCGAAATTTTTCAACAGAAAAATTTTTTTAACATAATTTAAAATCAACTTCCAACAATGGAATTGTTTATCCTCTCGAGACCCAAAGATATAATTTCCACCAATATTTCACAAAAATAGAGATTAATACTCTTGATAGGATTTTATAACACTATAATTAATTTATTAATCATATATATTAATATAATTGATAAATCAACTAATGTAATTAATTATGCATAATTAATATATGGCAGCGTGGGACCATACAAAGCATTGGACAGCGTAAATTAAAGGGCTTTGAATGGAAATAATCTTGGGTAAATAAAACAAAAACTGTCCATTAAAATGGACGCGGGGTCTCAAGAGGTTATATAGCTATGATTTCACTCTCCAGTAAACAAAATATAAATAATGAAATTTTTTGTACCCAAGGAATTTCTAGTTTAAAATGTTCTTGCAGAATAATAAAATTGTTCTATAGGAAGAAATTTATCGTAGACGTTGTAAAAGAACAAAATCGCTGCCATCTTCAATGGATGGAAAATTCAGCAAGAAAGAATATATCGTCAGTTACTTAAATATGAACAAACAAAACAGCTTACCTCGTCGGTATCCGAAGAATAACAACAGTAGTTTGATATTTTATGCAGAGTAGATATCAAAGAAATCTAAAAGGGGTCAAAAATATCGACCAGTCTCCTTGAAGGAACTAATAGACGTAAAGCATATTCAAGCCATGTAAAGCTCTCCGAAAATTTTAAAATAAATCGTTCCTTTCATCCTATAAAACTGCGAAATGAAAACCGATTAATAATATTATACCATCCTGATCTACCGAGAATGATTTAGGTAATCTATCGTGCTCTTCTTGGCTCAGTATAGCCAAATATGTCTCTTTTGGCATAAAAAGAAATCCAATCAATCGTCCTCTTCTTCCAAAGATTTGTTGAAAGTAGTTGCTCTTTATCTTTCGTGTAGCATAAGCCAGTACAAACTCTCTTCAACTAACTAACTAGTTGCTCTTTAGTCATGGGGAATTAAGAAATTATAAGATTACAGGGATTCGAACCAAGAAAAGAATATGCCAATATGCTAAAAAATCTGGGATTATCCAATCCATTTATCTCTTCTTCCAAAGATTTGTAGAATATTGTCGCTCACAAGGTATGGTGGTTTTAAAAAGTTATAAGATCAGATATACGGATTTGAACCCAAAGAAGCATATGCCAATATACTGTACGAGAGTGTATGATCCAATCCATAGATTATTTCTTTTAAATGTTTATACAATGTAGTCGCTCAGAAGGCATGGGAATTAAAAAATTATTTGAAGATTAGAGATTCGAACCAAGAAAAAGCATATGGCTATGTACTGAAAGATCTTGGATGATCCACTCCATAGATCTCTTCTTCCAAAATTTTGTAGTGCCTCAGTGGCCAGTGGTAAGATTTTGGCTTCAGGGACAAGGCTCCAGGTTCGAAACCCGATTCCATCAATGATCCTCGCCCGTTAAATCTGGCATCGAGGGCCAAGAGCCTATCTGCTGGCACACTGGTGAAGTTTGGAGAGTTGGGTGCGGATTCAGATGCCAACCTTGTCATTTGACAACGGTACAAAATTATGAAGTCCGTCCAAAACTACCCCCCCATATTACTTCGTAACGGGATAATAATACATCTCCTAAATTATTATGGATATTAATGTACAATTTTGGGCACAATAGTTTTATAACCTCAGCAACATTGCCGTCCAAATAATTTTCTGTATTATAATTCACTACTTTTATGACTCCATTTTAAATCAAGTTGAAATCCTAATTTTTTGAATACTACCATTTTCTGTAACTTCCTTTACAACGAAGTACGGTATTTTTACCAGGCAAAAAGTTTTGACAAGCAAAAAATAGAAACTGAAATTTTGTTACATTTGAAATTTTCATTTAAATTTGGGGAAGCATTCAGTAAATCCCGAAATTGTCATTTGATCTTTATTTTTTAAAAAATTAAAAAAATTCTTTCCTCTTTTTTTCTCTTAATAAATGTCCAAGTTCAAAAGACGAAAGGAATGTATTTCGTGGAAGTTGAATGGACGGCCGACCCAGCCACTCAGAGGGGTTTCAGTAGCTGTTCCTAGAGATTATTTTAACATTATGCCTATGGGCCAAAAATTGCGTGCCGAACAAAAGTGGTCGTTGAGAGGGGTGGCCGCTATGCAAAGATGGCCGCTTACAGAAGTTTTACTGTATATTAAGAGTTATCAACTTCAGTTAATGAATTTAATGTAATTGTATCCTACTGTTAGGATATAATAGATCAAATTTTTTAACATTGTTATTCACATTAATAATTTTGGAACTTTTTTGTGAATGCGTATTATCATTTGGCTTTTTAACTTTTTCTCTACTATGGTAGTTTGCAGAAAGTGTTTGAGCTGGCGAAAAGTATTAGAACTCCTTTCGTATGTGCATGTAGATACGGGGATTGTACAAGCAATTTTTAACAGGCCATTGGGTGCGAAATAGGCTTCGGCAGTGGAAGAAACATATTTTGCCCCTCTTTTACACTTTTCAAGGGACCAGAGGAACAGTGGTGTAAACTAAGGGAAAGTATAAATCGTGTGAAGGCACAGAAGTACAAAATGCTCTCTGAAATCTGAGGAGGCCAACAAAATGTGTTGTAAACGACGGGAATACGTTAAAAACGGGGAACTTAAATGCGGGGTAATACTTTATTGCAAAACAAATTTATAATTAATAACCAATGTAATTATAATATTTCATTTTTGTATGAAATTATTTTGAAACGTACAATCTGATAAGTCATAATATGCACTAACAAATGTCAGAGGGCTTCAAGAACTTTCCTACCTAAATCTCTTAATATAGTTGAACTCCTATTATCCGAATTAAACAAGGTTCGGGCCATTTCGGATATGCAGAAATTCGTATGATTGGATAAAGCTCAGATACAAAAAAAGCATCAGATAGAGAAAAAACTTAACTTTAATTCATGAAATTAACAAACATAAGTAAAGCACATTACAAAGGTACACCAAATGCTCGGAATGGTATCTGAAACTGGAACCCGAGTAAAGGGTTCATAGGCTCTGTTGATCCAAAGTTAATTACAGTACAGCCCCAGTACTGAACCCTAAGGGGGAGCCGTTTCGGATAACGATTTTTTTCGGTTAAGCTATGAACATCTTACACAAAATTACTATCACAAAATTAATTACTGATCTTCCTGGGGATACTTAAAAGAAAAAAGTTGGGATATCGTTGCAAAAAAGTCTCGCCTTCGCGTTTATGCCCGTGCAGTACAGTACGTGTTTTTTGAATTTGCGATTTCAGAGGCATTTCGGATAACCCGGGTTTCGGTTAACCCGAGTTCGGTCAACCGGGGTTTTACTGTATTACTAACAAAGATGTAATAGATTTTTAACAGGCGATGGTCCATTTTTTTTCGTGCGTTTATTGCTTCAAATTAGCCAAAAAACCATATATTGTAAATGCGGTTCACAATATAATGTAGACCACAATGTTTTTAACTGTAATTTTACTAGAGAATTTCATTTAAATAGACGTTCTGATGCAAACAAAGCAGCATGGTTTAAAATTTTAATTATTAATAAATGTAGTCTTGTAAAACCGTAAGAGATTTTTAGGATTTCCATCCGCATCTGCAGTGAGCTTTCTGATTGTAGGAGCTTTGTCAAAAAAATATATCTTTGCGTCTTTTAACAATTGTGTGAATTTTTATTTATTTTTGAGGTATAAAATTTTAAATGCGTTTTTTAATATCCATGCATGTTGTAATGTGTTTAAAATCTTAAGTTTTTGGTTTATTTAACTATATTTTAATTTGATGTTGTGACAAGAATTGGTAATTTGTTCTTTGACACTTGGTTTGCCTTTTGAGCTTGTTCAGAACATTTAATTTGGGGTTGTTGCTTTTTTGCATTCTATATAATTCAGTTTTGATGTAAGGTTTTGTTTTTATCAGTGTCGTTGTTGTTGTTTTTTTACTTCAACTCCCCGCCGTCCGAATTAGTGCTACCTTACCACCCTCTGGGTAAGCTGCGTCGGCGTGGGCAAAGAAACCAAATACACTGAAGAACGCTTCAGGGAAAACAAAAACATTATAAAAAATAAATATAAACCTTTTATAAATTACATCAAAGGTATTGATGGTGCTTTAACTTACATCAGTGAAAATCCTGATGTTGACAATAAAACGAAATTCAGCTTCAATGTTTTGTTTTCACATGGGTAAATGTTGTCAGCAAAATGCTGCGAAGTACATCTTAAAATATTAAATTTAATCTCTCTCATGGAATTAATTAAAGAAAGAAAAATTCAAAAAATTCAAAAATTTTGTAAATATTGCGATATTTTACGCAGAAAAATTATATGTCTCAGCCGTATTTAAAACGAGACCCATTATAAGAAAGCGTAAAATAAAAAATAATCTTCAGTACACGAAAAAAGAGAGAACCCAAATTAAGCAAAAAAAAAAACAAATTAAAGGTATATTTTATTTTACAACCCTGGAAACAATTTTAAACTCATTGGACAATTTCAAACTGAAATAAAATTCCACTATGAAAATTTTAGTGTTTTGCTTAATTCGAATATTATTAATATGAAGAAGAATTAAAACAAAATTGCCAAAACCTTGAAAAAATTCTTTCGTTTTTAGAAATACTGTATATAAACTAGAATGAGTTTTGGGGTGATTAGCCCTTTATCTCCCGACTGTACTTAAAAGTACTACTTCAATCGCGCTTATATCTTCGTAATTTGACCGTTTTTCCTGACAGTATTCACATGAACACGAGAAATGTAGTTCCGACAGCTAGCAGTAGATGGCAGATGAAGACAAAAATTGAATCTTTTAATAATTAATCAAATTAATTAAATTACTTTATTTAAAAAAAATTTTTTTCATCTTTCCTGGGGTTATTCTGCATTAAAACGTATCTAATGATACCAAAATAAAATTGAAAAGTTGCTGGTACGTTAATTCGGTAAATAAAGGGTTAAACTAATTAAAGTATTTAAATACCTGTTATATTTTTCAGGCTCTCCAGAAGAAACGCTTCATCATATTTACAAAGATAATGAAGAGCCAAATTTTGGAAATTTGGCAATAAACTTCAGAATTTTATTAACACTACCCGTTTCTGGCAAATGGAGAAAAGAGTTTTTCAAAAATTAAAATTAAAAATTATTTGAAATCCACCATGTCACAAGAACATGTAGCTCAGCTAAAAGAGCTTTTTCCCGATCTTAGAATTCGAAACAAAAACTCAATTGGTTTGCCGGATTAAAAGTTCAAATAAAATGCAATGAAAAATAGTAAATGAAAACAAACAGGAAATGTTAAATTTACTAAGAGTGGCAACAATCACTAATAAATATTTTTATTGCTATTTAATTTCTAAACTTCAGGTCTCTGCATTATTTTCCTGATGTAAATAGGATTTTCTAAATTTACTCAGTGGAAAAAGTTAAGGAAATCCTGTCTTAAAGGGATCAGCTAATTAGAGTAATACTACTTCTATTAAATAATAATGCTAATATTACTTGCATCAATGAATTATAACCGCACTTTTGAGTAAATATCATATTAATAATAATATATCATTATACCAATTAATGACCAATTTTTTCTATTTAAAGTACAGTAGAAGGTTTTCAGGAGCAATTTATTTAAATTATTAACGCAGAATGCAGAGCTATTTCAAAATTATGCTTGAAAGTAATTATTTCCTCGCACTGTTGGCAGAATAATTTCATCTAATTTTTCTATTTTCTTGCTGAAACCTACATGTTTTTGAATAAAATAATTGATTAATTTCTGTCAACAAATAGCATAGCACTAGAAATTTGGACATTTGCATTATTATATATCCCTTAGATTAGTTTTAATTCTAGACCATTGATGCTCTATACTGTCCTCCTAAGCTTAAAAAGAGTATCTCAATTTTCAGATTTTTCTTATTTATTAATGTTTGTGAGCAGCTCACAAACATTGCTTTTTTTCTTTAATGGTTTTCTACAAGTTCTTTATAAAATACGGCCTTTTTGCTTAGTAATAATGTACAAACATTACTAGGTAGGAAAAATCTGAAAATTAAAAAAAAAATTGAGATACGCCTTTTAAGCTTAGGAGGGCAGTATAAATGTTCCATAAATGCTCAGCTTCTGGACTTATGGACGAGTTTTCTGGTTTGTTTACTTACAATAAAAATCTTGACTTTATCTGCTTGTATGGTTGGATTTCCGTTTTGAAGATCCATTGACTTAGCATTACACCGGAAATACGTATTACAGGCAATAAACAAACCAGAAAACTCGTCCATAAAGCGAAATTCTCGTACTTGAAATATTATTTATTTTCTAGAAATATTTTTTCTAAGTACCACTAGATGGCGATGTGCTTGCGTTCTCCAGAAGCAAACCAGATGAACATAAGTTCGAGTGCAGTGATTCTACTCAATTCTTCAAGTAAGCCATAATTCCCCACCGTTGGGTAAATTTTTGTGGCTCTTGCATTTATGAGTATATAAAATACAGTATTTTTATAAACTTATAAGTAGCCTTCAAATTACATTTTAATTGACGAAAGAAAAGCAAATAATGTTAAATATGAAGAATAAAATTAAATGTAATGTGAAGGAATTGCAATAGCGTCCTTTCACATTTTGCCATTAAAATCGCACATATTTGCCTTTCTTCGTAAATGTTTCAATTTTGCCTATATATTTAAAATCTTTTATGTTGACTTAATTTTAAAATAAAATTATTGCCTGTGAATCATTGCAATTTTTAAAATATTATATGTTTGTTATTCTGGGAGGTAAATTAATAAAATTGCACCTTTCAGAACGATGAATCTTGGAGGTTAAAATCTTTCTTCTTTGAAAATGAATTGTTATTTAAGACTATGCATATAGAAAAGCTGATATATCGTTTCTAATTCTAGAAATTATAATTTTTACCAGACTGTATAAAGCAGTATTAATTAAGATATTTAAATAAAAATAAAATATATAGCTATTATTTCACTGTTTCATGTTGATTAAAATAATATTTTTAAAAAAATTAAGAGAATTATAATTTTTATATATTATCCCACTTGAAATTACAACATGCACACATGAATAACATGCGACCGCATACCTTTGAAAAGAACAACATTAATGTCCTTGATAAAAATTTCTCTTTGACACCAACAGATGGCAGTCCATTTATCTGTCCCAATTTAGTATGAAATAATAATTTTCTTAGTATTCCGATTTACTTTTTTACTGATTTATTTCTGTTCGTAAAAAAAATTGTTCTTGATGCGTTGATTTGCTCTTCATTGTTGCATTTTTTTCTCAAAGATTTATGCTGTAACATTAAATAATCTTTTGTCAGTTTAGGACAGAAAATTAAATTACAAGCAGATTATAAACGAAACTCAGAGATTGTTTAGTTTTTAATATATCTTTATCTTCGTAGTTTATATAAAGGTAAACGGGTGGAATTTTGAATTTAAAAGATTTTAGTACCTCAGTTTCATATTTTTACATCGAACGTATTTAAATTTAAATTAATTTTAAATTCTTTATCGAGAATTTAATAAAAGAAACTGACACTCAGCACTTCATTCTGCTATTTTTAAATATTGTTTTATTTATTTGTATCTCATAATCTTTTTTTAATGCATGTTTCAAAAAAGCACTATATTGGTATTATTTTAGAAATACGCGAAGAGCAAGTAGCATATTTTATAAACAATTTGTAACCAGTTGCGGGTTTTTTTTTTTTTTTTTTTAGTTTTTTAATTATAAATTAAATGTTTGTAGCCGATTGTGGTAATCTAAATTGGCAACACAGCCAACTACAGCAAATTAATTCAGTTAATTAGCAAACATATTTCTTAGCTACTGATTTTTTTCAATCATTTTGAAAGTTCATTTAAATTAACACTTTCTGTAAGGGTGATATAAATTCTGTACCATAGGATTTTTAAGTCTGCATAAAGAATAGTACATTTGTTGCACCACTACACAATGGGGAACTTCAGCATTTTTTAAAAACACGTGAAAGCCATCCGCATTTGTAGAAAAAATCATTCTAATTTCAAATATGCAAGTGAAATTTTACATAAAAATTTATTTATTTAAATATTGAGAGCGAAAGATGCACTGAAACAGCAGGAATCATGATGCAATCCGAAACGCACTCTCATTGGCCGAGTAGATTTTGTCGTCAAAGTTGCTTTCCTTCGTATACTTCTCTTTCGCTACTTTTGTGCCCTGCTTTGAATCAAAGCGTTTGTACCAGGTAACATTTTAAAAGTGAAGTTTTTGGCTTTTCTACTATTCAACGTTCAATTTAACAATGGACATTGGTTTTGTATAAGGTAAATCGGATAATTTTCTAAGAATTGATTCTACAATGATGGCAATGTATTTCAAGAAAAATTCCGATTTTATGATGACTTAGATACGAGGAATAAAAGCACAACGGTAAAATTTCTACTTTTTTTGTCTTATAATCCTCCTCAATAAAACAACATAAAATAAAATGCTGAAGTTAGCTAAAAAAAACCCTGTCATAACTCAGAATCCAAACAGTATCCCATGGTGTGTATACTAATTTATAGACAGACGAAGTGCTTAAAAAATAACAAAAAGCATGAAAAACAGAACCGATGAAACAAAATTAATTCCAGCTTAACTTCCTTTTAATGTTAACCGAATTCGGCATAAAAAAAAGAAAGGAAATTTTTAAACTCCCATAAAAAAATCCACTGAAAATGAAGAAATAAATTAATTCTGGTAATGCTATTAAATCATCACTATCCCCGTGTGGATGAATCAGTATAAATAAAAAAAAAAGCAGAAAACCGCTAAAGGCCAGCTACGTTTTCATGTATGTGTCCTCGCTTAACTTTTCATGTGAAAAAATAAAAATAAACTTTTAAAAAATTAAACAAAACCGTGGTTTGAAAAGTTTAAAATAATTTTCTTTTAAAATCGGTGCCAAAATAGAAACAATATTAAATCTATTTATAAACCTTAATCAACAATAGAACCTTAAAACTACACGTGGCTACCACGTAATCTTTCAATACGAGCTCATACAGGTACTTATGCGTTTAACCTCATCTTATACTTATATCAAAAACAGAACAAATATGAAATTCAAGGCTCTTCTTTACGGTACTTCCTGATATTGCTATGGGGTATCAATGGTTTCTTAAAATGTAAATTCCATGTAATCAGAAAAGGGGGATAATAGAAGGAAAAAACAAATTAAATTTAACTATTTGCTTTGAGATATCTATTTCTTTTTTCCTGCTAACCTCACCTTATACTTCTTTAACTTACTTTTTGAAGAAAAATTTTGATTTTAATACTTTCATTGAATATAAAGGATTTATTTTGCATCAAAAATTAATTCTGCGAATTATTTTGTTGAACTACGAATGAAAACGAATTTCGTTATCAAACAAGTCGTGAATTTAAACTAATTTTTAAGGTATTCTTATTAATTTTCAATAGTACTGTAATTTTTTAAAAAAATATAAGATACATTCGAATATCCACTGAAAAAATTTATGCAATAAAATAAGAAGAGCAAGTTTTTTTTAAAGAAAAATAGAATCTTAAAGAAGGTGGGATCTTCTATATTTTTACCCTTTGAGGGGCCATTGCCCCTCAAAGGGTAAAAAGATAAATTCCATGTCATCAAACGGGAAAAAAACTAATTAAATTTAACTATTTGCTTTAAACTATCTTTTTTATGGCTGCTAACCTCACCTTATACTTCTTTTAAAAACAAAAAAGATATCGAATTCTGAATTTACTGTGCTTCTTGATATACAATTTTAATAGATATAATATAGATTAATAACTCGCATCAAAATGATCTCCACAGACATACCGAATGCTGCTTGCTGATAATTCCGGATTAAGCTTTGGATCTCTCTTCATCGCTTTGCACCACTTTTTGCGAATAACATAATTTTTTGCACATTGATAAATAATTTATCGGGTGCCGTTACAATTGTATTACTACATTTAGGAACAATACAATACTTGTATCGTGCCGACATTATTTTATCTGATGCGATAGTCGGAAAATATAGAAAAAAAGATAATCTCTATAGAAAGCGAACGGGAAGGAAGCGTCCCCTGTCAAGCAACTATGACATCAGACCCGTTTCGCGACAAAATGGATCGTTTTCCCCGCGTTTTCTGAGAGGCGAACTTTGATTGCAAATTTAAAAAAAAAAAAAACTGTCTAGAATTTTTTTAATGTTATTGTTCGTTTCAAAGCATTTTAAATCGATTTTTAAAAAAATGCTGAAGTTCCCCATTAAGGATTTCACTCGCCTCATGGAGCTAATCTTTTCATTTTTTATTACCCCTTTAGGAAATAATTCATAAATCTGTTTGATTTTGTATAAAATGTTGCTTTCGTCAATTTTTCTGACATTTGTTTGCGTTGAATCATAGCCTTAAATCAAATGTTAATTATTACCTCAACTGCAAAAACATACGCATTGCCATTCATTTTGAGTGAAAGCCCGAATAAAGATATTTCTCTTAATTAGAAAGCTTCTTAATACTTATGAATGAAAAAAGCTTTGTATTTAAGAAACATATTTTTATTAAACCAATTTCTACCAAAAGTAACACATTAATATGTATTAAATAATGTTTTCTTTGTCATCTCTATTAAGCACCATTAATAGACTGCATCTAATTTTGACAAGATATCTTAATTCTTTGAATTTTCTTCAACATTATATTAGCTTCAACACTGATATTTTTGTAAAAAGAAACTGCTATTTTACATCCCTTGCTTTTAGCTGAGAACTCAACGTTACCGTTCCAGGGTTAAACTTTGTACTACATTCATCAGATACATTTTCATTAATCCCCCTTTAGATAGTGTTACTTCCTTGTCTTACTATTTCATGATTACGTGTAATGGATTTTATTGGTAATTGGGAAAATGAAAATAGGTTGAAGATTTATTATTATATTTAATTTAGAAAAAATAAATTATATTATACAAATTTTAAGAACAGATGCCATGAAGAAATACAACCACCAAGACTGGATATTATTACTTAGATGATGTTAGATTTAAAAGTTGTTGCAAACTAATAAAGTTTGTTGCTAATTCTGAGATAGATAACCCCATAGGTGGTATTAAGGTACCACAGACCTTATTTTCCAATGAATTAGAAAAGAGGAGAGGATCACTGTCTTGAAAAGGTGCCGTGGATTTCGTTTGTCCGCAGAGGCGGCGCCAGAAATTTTCCGACGAGGGGGCAAGACATCTCCGACGGGGGGGGGGCAAGCAAAGTTTTTCTAATTTAGGTAACTTCAAAATGACAGATAATAATTAATTTTATATTTAATTAAAGGTAATTAAGTATTAATCATCGAATTTGGTTATAATAATTAATTATTTGGAAAAATTAGCTATTTGTATAATGTTGTGCAGTAAGAATTGTCTGACTGAACGACAAGCAATAATAGAAAATGAAGAATTATGAACATAAATCTCTTAGGTCATAAAATGTACCGCACTGATATTGGAAAAAGTTTACAGATTATTATTTAAATCTCATAACAAAATAACATAATAGCCAAAACAAGTGAAAATAATTATTAACAAATTTTAAACCTATAATTGCATATCTTCATATCTCTAATAAAAATAAAGGAGAATGTGTGTGTCTGTGGTGTGTGTATTGGTTCTCTACAGGGAAGACCGCTGTACCTAGAGATACGAAATTTGGCACAAACCTACTTTGGAGGGTATGAATTTGCACCTCGGAGCCCTTTTTTGAAATTTCATTTAGAATTTTAATTAATTAAAAATTAAACGAAATTTTGGCCTTTTCCATTCATAACTTCCGAAAATATTACAGCAAGAAAATCATTTTTACGCCATCTGAAAGTTCAAAAGATTACCTTTTCAATGATATCAATTAAGTTTTCCTCTAATTTTAATAAATTTTTAAAAAATGTTTTTGGCATAATTTACAACAATACTTTTCATCTTTGCAACGCAATTCAAACCGTTTTCATTGTTTAAACAAATATTTAATTGTGTGTTTCTCTTTCATTGTTGAAAGATGATGTAATTACATGTCTATTACATTTGCTTGTCTATTACATTTTGCTTTCATATTTTATTTCATGAAAATTTTTGTTGAATCTGTAAACCAAGCTCTCTACGATATTACGTATATTAAGAAATATATTCACTAACATGAATGATTATGGTTGCTATCTTTTCATTCTTTTTTGGCATGTTTTAATCCAGCTATCGTGCCGCTAGTAATAAAATGTACTGCGTCATTTTAATGTTGAAATCAAATGCATAATTTACAAGAGGAATAAGAAAGTGAAGATAGTACCGAAAACATGGAATTAGAGGTTACATGACATGGTCAGTTATTTGACTCCATTAGGAACATTTATGTAGACAATGAATAGAAGAGGTCAAAGGTCAATAATAGAACATAGTATAAATATCTACCACAATCTAAAGTTTAAAATTACGTTGTTAAGAGAACAATGAATATAAAATGATGTAAGATTCAATTGAAATCATATTCCCGGCGAACAAACTGGTCTCCGAAGGTGGCTAGTTTAAAATAATTGGCAAAACCAGTGGACCAGTCACCCAGTACCAACCACTGGACCGATGTCGATAATTTTTATTTCATACGGAAACTTATGACGGATATGTCATCAATGGTCTCCTGCCATCCACCACCTTCCATTTTCGAAATATATCGCAAAATAAAACTTTGGCAGAGTCCCTCAGCCTCTACAACCACCAATTCGCCAATTTATTTCACCAAGTTGCAAGCTACTAGCTATTAATATTATGGGCGAACAGTCGGTCGCCGAATGCGGCTAGTCTATATTTTTAAAATAATTTGAAAAACCAAACGACCAATCCCCAGCCCTAACCAATGGACCGATTTTGACAATTTTTATTTCATATCAAACTTATGATCCCTAGAAATGTCATCAAAGATTGCCTATCCGTCATCACCCTCCATTTTCGAGAGATATCGGAAAAACACTACTTCACTGCACATTCTTAATGGGAAAAAATCTTGAGAGTGCCCACCCAACCACTGGATCGATTTTGCCAATTTTTATTTTATATGAAAGCTCGCGACCCTAGATACATCGTCAATGGTCGCTTCTCCATCTCGATTCTTCATTTTCGAGAAAAAATCGCAAAAACACTACTTCATTGTACATTCTCTAGGAGAGGAAACCTTGACTGTGTTCCCAGTCTCCACAACTAGACCGATTTTACCAATTCATGTCACTTTGCAAGCATAGCTAACCAATCAGAATGCTCCGCGTTTATCGTGCAAGTTTAAAATAGTATTTTTATCAGTACAAGCCACTATCTGAAAATTTAAAAACTCTTCTTTTCAATCATATTAATGAAGTTGCCGTATTTTTTTTTTCTCTAATTTTAATAAATTTGTAAAAATATTTTTTGGCATAATTTAAAACAATACTTTTCATTGTTGCAATCTGATTCAAACCGTTGCTAGCGTTTACACAAATAATTAATTCCATGTTTCACTTCCATTATTGAAAGCTAAGGTAATGTCCTAATGGATTTTGCTTTCTTTTTTGTGTGTTTCAACAATTTTTCTGTGAAATCTGTAAACTAAGTCCTCTAAGGTAATAATTATATTTGGAAACATAAGTAAGCTCAATGATTATGGTTGTTGTGTTTTAATTATTTCCATCAGCATGTTTTAATCCAGATAGCATGCTGAAAGACATAAAATGTGGCGTGCCATTTACATACTGAAATCAAATGCATATTTTGCATAAGGAATAAGAAAGGTGCCGACGACGTGCAATTAGATGTTAGATGACACATGCAGTTTCTTAACTCCATTAGGGACGTTCATGTAGACAATGAACAGAATAGATGCAAAACTACTAAAAGAACACGGGTTAAGTGTCCATAACAATTTGAAATTTAAAATTGCTTTTTTAAGGGAACTATGAAAATCAAATTATGCACATGAGATTCAATTGAATTTATATTCCCGACGAACAAGCTAGTCGAAGAGGGCGGCTAGTATGTAATACACCGAAAGCTCTCTACAGTGGTCACCCACCGTTCCAAGGAAAATTTTCCGCTCTAAAAGGTTATTATGTTTAGGAGTGGGAGTATAAAATATTTAAATAAGACCTAATTCGTGATTTCTAATAATTCTAATTTTAAAAATTATCCAAAGAAAATATGTACTTTATCCGAAAATTTCTCTCTATATGTATTTCTTTCTTTTTTTTTTTTTTCCTTTTTTTCCATTTTAGAAAAAAGATAAGATTTGTGTCTGCTTGGGTCTCTCAGCTCTTCGGAGGTCACTTTTTCAATTTTTTTTTAAATTGTAAAAATATATCTACAATTGTTTCGTCGGTAGTTGATGAGGAAAGGCAATAATATTGTCTATTTTTCCTAAACTCGTTGAGCTGAAACTTGCATTCACTGATGGCCGCGACCATATTGACAAATTTTTTGTCAGAGTTCGAATCAGCACCTGAAAGGTACAAATGAACTCTTTAATACCCAAACCCGGTAGAGTCCGAAATTCACTTTTCTCTTCACACTAAAAAGGAATAATTTATTTCTATCTGATTTCCGGTGTTTTTTTTGAGTGTATGAATTTTTTGTTCTTCCTTTCCTCTCCTCTCCTCTCTTCTCTTTATAAAATGTCCACGGTCGGAGAGACGAAAGGAAAGTATTTCATTGAAGTTGAACGTGCTGACTCAGAGGGGTTTGAATGACCGTTAATAGAGGTTATTTTAACATTATGTCTATGGGCCGAACAAAAATGGCTTTGAAAGGAATAACCACTATATATAGCCATACTCTTGTGCAATACAGATACTTTAGTTTTACCTAATAATTCCGCCGAAAAGTGATCTAAACAGTCGATAGAAAAAAAACATAAAAATTTTCATCCGTCTTGATGATCTCTTAACCGACCGACTAAAAACAGTCGGGAAAATGTGACATCTGATTCATTTCTCACCTTGTCGGTTATTCTGTCAAATGTGGTGCGAACTACAGGCCGAATGTATGACAACTGAAAAGGATGTCGGTCATTCTGTTGACCTAACCGTTAATCAGTCTTCAAATTAGGACACAAAACGATTATCTCGACCGTTTATTATATAATAACTTAAAGATGGGATTAAAATTATTAGATTCCTTGATACCCTTCTCTCAACATCTCCCAAAATCGCAAAGATTTTTGCCGAAGGAAGTCTTAATTTGTCGTCGGCAGGGGGCAAGCTGTCCCCGGAAGGGGGGCAATTGCCCCCGGCCCCCCACTGGCGCCGTCCCTGCTTGTCCATAAAGTTTAAGTACGTTTTATTCCCCGTTCTCTGCAATTTAAGACACCAAATAACAAATTAATCATGTATAGTTAGTTATAAATGTTTGAATTCGTGAGAATATTATAGGAATTATATTCGCGAATTCATGATTTAATTATTATTAAGATTTCACTTTCCAACATAATTCTTTAAATTTTCATTGTTTTGTACACTCTAGTATCCTCATTTAACCCATTAATATCAAATCACATTTTTTCAATGATATTTTATATACTAGTATATGATGTACTCGGCGTTGCTCGGGACAAAAATATTTTCAAGTATTTATAACACTTTAAGCTTAATTAAACAGTCTTTCGCAGCAATGTCTTTCTTTGATTTTCGTTTCTCCACTCCCGTGTTGTCTGACATCCTCGACCAGCATCAGAATTCCTCTCATCTTTTTCTCTCCCTAGTTTGAGCCACCTGGTCACGAATCTAGCTGTCCTTGATACTCATTTTTTCTTCCCCATCATTAATTGCTACGGCGTCAAAAGAAGCCTTTTTCATATCTTGGTTTTTATTGCCATTATACGGAGTAGAATTCTCTTCTTTTTAGTGTTTGTGTGTCTGATCAGAAAAACACTTACACATTCAATTTAGGATCATTTAAAATTTGTGAAAATAAATGAACATCGAATAGAGAGAGTAGTTAACGTCATTGGATTGCCTTGAAAACATACTAAAGTATGTAAGCTAATATATAAGCTAAATAAAACAGTTTTCGATTTCCTCATCAGTCTCATTTTTCGTTTCTCAGCTCTTTAAATTACATGCGATTCACGTGGTTTTTTTTTCTTGAACTTGCTTGTGCCGCGACTGAATTAATGCATTGTGGCGAGACTTGCAAGATTAAATGTCTTTCTCTTTATTTTGGGCATTTATGAAATAAATAATTTTACAAGTTTAAGAAAAATCACTAACTGGCTAGTTCCTTTCTATAAATTAAATAAAAGAATTTTTTGCCGCCGCGTTTTCCGTTGTTCGGGACTCAAAAACATTCAATGACCTTACAAATTAATACGGAGCATTTAAAATTTATTAAAATTAAACGCGAAATATCTTATTGTAATCAAAGTAACGTTATTGGATTATTGCACGTGCACAGTAAAAGTTGTATATGCTTGAAAATACAAACGGAAGTAAGAACATTGACTTGGAGTTAATGTTCAAAATAAAACTATATTTCCTTTATCACGCAGCACGTGTGTTTTTGCCTCTGTTAATGAAACACGTGAATAAAGGATTTGATGAAGCAATAAATAGGTTAAATTTAATTTTAAAACAATAGAAAGCATCGTAACGAATTTCGCTTAAAATGCATTTTTTGAAATGTTAATTAAAATTAGAAGAAACATAGTACAGAAATGAAATTAGTATCATTAAAGAGATATTTTTTCCTTTTTAAGATGGTGTAAAAATAATTTTCGTGCGATAAATATTGCAGAAGTTATTGGTGAAAAACGTCTAAAAATAGCTTAATTTTCGTTATTTAATTAAATGTCTTAAGAACTAATTAGTTCTGAAAGTAGAAAATAGCACAGTTGACCTAGAAATGTGCTCTAGAATGTCGTGTGCAAATTTCATGGCACTACCGTTCACCGTTTAGGAGGAGTTCTTGTGACCGATAGATACATGTATTTCCTGTTATAGATTATTACATATCCTGAAATCTGCCTGAAAATTGTATGTCTTATTGACCTCCTAAACTTAGCTTCCTATTTAGACCAGTTGTATTAATGCAAAAAATACTATCAAAATCTAAAATTATGTAAAATTCCAAAAGGAAAATATATTCTTGCAATTGTACTTACTAATATATTTGCTAAATCCAGGTAAATTGGTTGGAAAATAATTGAAAAAATTTACCCTTTTCTTCTTCACATTGCAAAAAAAACAGCTTTCCGAATCTGTCTTGAAAAATAAAAAGGCTACATTATCAATCGAACGCTTAATATGTACTGCCATCGATTCAATATAAAACTATTGATATTTATAGGCATCGATTCAACTTTAAAATAACTTTTTGTAAAATTTATGAGGAAAAAATAATTCCTGTGTGTTTATGATGCATTTTTAGAAGCGTTCCTGAAACGTGGCGTTAGGCATTAGTGGATTACAGAGGCTGTTCACACATTTATTAGACGATTTTTACAGTATTTACAGACCTATTTAAATATTTTTGTTTTAAATATTCAGTTGGATAACCCGTATTCTTAGCAATCTTTCTACATCGTAACTTCCGTGATAATAATGATTTTCGTCGTATCGGAAGAGGTATTTTGTCCTATTCCTCTTGAACAGCTTTCCCATAAAGGTTTGTAGGTTGAAGTTTGGATAATGCGCCTTTTAAAAGTCCAAATTCCCAAAAAACTCATGGGTGATACAGAACTGTTTGCCAGGAATATCAGTGAAGGGTATAGTCATTAGACCCATTTCTTGTTCCATTTTTTTTTTTTTTTTCAGGAAATTAACAGTGGATTGTGATGCGCGGCTGCTTGCTTTGTCTTGGTGCAGTTCTGTTGATTGATGGCATTGTGGGTAAAGAGATGGTATTTCATATTTGAATACTGAGGATAAAAATGCTCCTGATAGCATGCGGAGTTGATCTTACCCACTCTCTTTGCTTTTATTTTGCCATTATATGAAAAACCAGCAACAATAATTAATTCCCTTAGAAAAACTTTTTGAAGATTCTTTGAAGCATGTGTTAAATTTTTTCTCTCCTGTTTGATGATAATAAATTAAAACTTTTCTTGTCGACATTTAAATAGGCCCGAACTTCATCTATTATTACAACATTTTTCTATTTTTGTACGGATAATAAATGGTTTTCATAAAGAATCCTGCAGCGTGTTCTGCATTCAGAGATATGACGTGGAGAAAGACGATGATCGTTGTATTTTTTTTTTTGGGCCTGTTTGGGATTTAAATCAGTATCAATAATTATTTTTACAGTTGATACTGAACATTTTAATGATTTTGCAACAAACCTTTGACTTGGAGGGTTTTATTTTAACATTAAAGATCTCACTTTTGCGATATTCGAAGAACTGCGTTTTTTCCTTGGATACGTAATTGGAACAATTTTTCCACTTAGAGCCAGACTTTGAAGATTTTTTTCTTTTCTTATTAACAATATTACCTAATGTAGGTTTAGGTATTTAAAACCCATGGCTTTCACAGCATATTTGAATAACTGAATAAGATTAACTCTCTTCGGAAAGAGCAAAAACGTAGCCTTCCATCTATCGCTTCTTTAAAAGCGCCATTTTGCATGTAAACAAAACTTTTAGGTAGCAGCTGATAACTTATAGATTCAAAAATTTAATTGTTGTGAAAATAATATTTTCCAAGCAGACGAATTTTTCCTACAGCGAAACAAAACCGTCTAAAAAATGTGCGAACAGCCTCTGTAATTATTGCTTCTTTTTTCTTGTTCCTTTATCATTTTGCCTACGGTTTTTCCGTCATGTTGCTTACATAAGTTTTCTTCCTCGTAAGTTTTACTTTCTCGTATACGAAGTATACAAAGAGAAAGTATTGTAATCGTCAAAAAATTCGAAACTTCGAGATTTTGACGAATCTCCACGTTTTAGTCCTCCCTGAGTCCGAAAAACACAATTTTGGAATTATGTCTGTCTGTGTGTCTGTCTGTGAACACGATAACTCGAAAACTATTAGAGCTACAGGGATCAAATTTGGTATGTGGTCTTTAAATATAATTTGTATGTTTCTGTCAAATTTTGGACAAACTCCGTCAAAGGAAAGTCTGTCTGTTTGTATGCCCGCGGTCATGCGAACACTATAACTCAAAAACTTGAATAGCTAGATGGATAAAATTTGGTACACGGTTTTGTCGTCATGAATGTAGGCCCGTATAAAATTTTGGGCCAAATCCGTTAAAGGGTTGACTGTCTGTAGGTCCGTATAATCGCATACTTGTTTTAATCCACCTCTCCATGCGCATGCGCACTGGTTTACTTAAGCGCTATTTCCGTCTTGGCGAATGTGACATTGACGCGAAACAAGTGCATAAACATTGCATTATGGGTTACGAGACGATACAGTGGATTCGAATTTTTTATACGCGGGGAAAGGTAAGTTGCCATAATTGCCAAGCATTGATACGGGACGCTTAGATGATAAATAAATCTAATAAAATAATCTAAAAAAATCTAAATAAATAAATCACGAATAGTGTAGGTACGTATTTAGTTTCTTTTACTCGGATAAAAAACATCAATAATCTTTAAGCAATCTTATAAAATGAACCCGTAGAATAATAATAAAAAAAAAGGTGCGAGGCTAATCCGTTTTAGCCCAGCCACACTTTAACGCTGATTTTACTTTCTTAATTTATCATTTTCTTCTTTCACATAATTAGAAAATTGGGCGCAAGTCATTTTAAAATTGTAATGACACAGAGTTTAGGAAGAAAACGGAACACATAATAAGTGAAATACGGTGACAGACCCTTATATACGGGACGTATGGCTACCCTAGGGAGAGGGAAAATGGCACCTTTATGTGAAATATACGAGAAAGTTTAGGGGAGACCACTCCCGCTGGTTTATGTTAATTTAGTCCCTATTTATTCCTAAATGGCACTGTTTTTATATAAGATAAGTTGTTAAATTCTGTATTGGGATCAGCAAACTTTTGAAAAGGAAGAGACAAACCTGCCCCTCATAACTACTTAAAAATCATCGAGAACCATAATTATACTCTTGTGAATAAAGGAAATTTAGAAGAACATAATAACAAGTAATAATATTAGTTGTATCAGTATAAAAATTTTTAAAAAAAATGCATAAAATATTGTTGTTAATATTTTTAAGTAGTATGAACAACGCGCTTGCATTTTCTAAGCAAGTTTCTATTCCGATGCGTATTTAGTCTTTTACAATTTAAGGCACAATTCTAAGTAAAAGTAACATCAGGAATTCAGAAGTAAACTACTTTATGTACTTTTTTTTCTAAAAATCTTTTTTACATTATTCCGGCCGCATTTTCGGATGGGTAAAGTGTCGTAGTTGTATAGGTCGGAAAAAAAATAACCTCTCTCAAAAAATAGAATAGAGCTAGCCATACATTTGCGCTCTGGAACTTCTTTTGGCACTCCCTATAAAATGTTAAAATTATTACTTACTACAGTTTACCTCTAACGTAGAGAATTTGGGTCTTAAATTTACATTTGATGGAAATTATACATCGGAACTTGGCTAATTCGAAGCGTACTGGACCACAATAAAATTTTATCAGTCCAAAAAATTCAAATTAAGCAAAACTGGGCCTAAAGATGAGTGCGGCAACGTAAAAAAAAGCGACAATTTTGTACCTAAAAGTGGTAACAAATATTTATTTTGAATATTTAACAGTGTTAATAAATAATGCATAATAAATAAACAGTAAATATTTTTAATAAGTAAAGTGATAATAATTATTATAAATTTTTAATAATTTTATGAATAATAATTTCAATAAATATGTAATTTTAATAAACAGCATTCAGGAGTTTGGAAACAACACTTGTATAATAAAAATTCAAAATAAACTGTACTATTCACATGTAACATGTTCAAGTTTTTTATAAAAATAAGTCCTAAATTTTTTATTAATGTTTTTTTATTTATTTATTATTAAATGCATCAGTGGCGAAATGCATCAATGGTCATGAACTTTGAGAAGAAATAAAAATTGTCGATATCGGTCCATTGGTTGGGGCTGAGGATTGATCTTTGGTTTTGCAAATTATTTACTACTATATAGACTAGCCGCCTTCAACGACCAACTGCTCACCCATAATATTAATAGCTAGTAGCTTGCAACTTGGTGAAATAAATTGGCGAATTGGTGGTTGTAGAGGCTGAGGGATTCTGCCAAAGTTTTATTTTGCGATATATTTCGAAAATGGAATGTGGTGGGTGGCAGGAGACCATTGATGACATATCTAGACGCCATTTGCACTTGCATCTGGGGAGTTTGGTGACGGGTCAGTTGAGCGAACTGTTGACTTGTGCTATCGTGCTGGGCGGCGCTACTTCGTGCGACCTCATCAGGAGTTCCGGGTGGCTTCGGCTAAGACGGGAACTCTAACTGCATATATCGAGATGTCATAAGTTTCCGTATTAAATAAAAATTATCGACATCGTTCCAATAGTTGGTGCTGGGGGACTGGTCCACTGGTTTTGCCAATTATTTCAAACTTGCCGCCTTTGGCGACCAGCCTGTTCGCATTGAATATTGCATCATTTTATATTCATGGTTCCCCTAACAACGTAATTTTAAACTTCAGATTGTGGTAGTTACTTAATCCATGTTCTTTTAGTGGCTTGCACCTCTTCTGATCATTGTCTACATGAATGCCCCTATTGGAGTTAAATAACTGACCATGTCGTG